>JAHWFO010021036.1:555995-685659 GCA_023313115.1 Rhysida immarginata
CTCCTGGATCCGCCCCTGCTAGGCAGTTGCTATTTTCCAAGCCAGTGAGTAAGAGACCAAGGCGACCTAGAACCAGATGGGTAGACTATACGGAGAATCTGGTTCGAGTCGCTTGGGTATTACCATTGAGGACATGCCCCTCATGGCGGAAGATCGCGAGTGCTGGAGATCTTCCATAGGGCTGCTGCCCCCGCGACCCAACACACATCAGATGTTTAAATTATTAATGAAAATAAGAAAGAAAATCTCTTCATTAATAAGAAAATCTTTGTTTTGCAATGTCACGATATTATGAGTGTGTACATATTCCAAAGACATATTACTACTTATTTGAAAGAAAATATATAAACTATTTCACAGGTATCAAGATATTAGAAGAACGTCCATTTACGATACATTATTTTTGTTATCTACAGAGTTAACTTTCGTCCTTTCGGGCATCTTCAGTAGTTTTATATAACTGAAATTCTTTAGATTTTAAAACTTCTAACAATGGTTTTTTGACAGGCTTTTTTTTTTTTAATGTTTATTGTCTTTGTTAATTTAATATATAATATATTAGTTTCCTTTATTAAATAATATTTATGTATTTTTCTTCCTTTTTATTTATATTCAGCCCTTTCTTTTAAATAGTTTTAAAAATTAATTACAGATTTCTCTTAATCTTTTAATTTTGCTCCAGTTTTCTTTTGCTTTTTCTCCTTCTAAAAATTGTTAAACAGTAAGTTACTGTATATTGATTACTAGTTTTGCCCGCGGCTCTGCTCACGTAGAACTCAGAGAAAGAGCGGAGAAAGCGTAGTATTATTTTAAGTAGAAATGTATTATTTTAATTTCAAAAGGTAATATTTAACCGTAGCGCGATTTAAAATGCTCGTAATGACATCTGTTGGCAAGATTTAGAACATCGCATGGAACCAGTTTTTGTATTTTCCCGTAAGAATAACAGTTTCCCGCACTAAAAAGTACACTAAATGTTGACCCTGACTATAAGCTAGAACCATACTAAGTTTTTTTCAAAATCCGTCTAGTAGTTTTTGCGTGATGCGTGCACAAACACGGACTCGTTATAGTTTTATCAAGAACGTACCTTCATCTGTTCCTGGTTTTATTATATGTATAGGTTTCTTGTGGGTAATATTTATTTAGCCTAAAAATTTTTTAATTTTCAATTATTATTTCTCTCTTTTCACTAATATTATAAATTAATTTACATGTTTCTTCGAAGTTCTCAATTGCGTGTTTACTTAATAAGATATCTTCTGCGTACTTGGAATTTTTAAAAAAGTCTTGATATAATAAATATGTTCTCTAAATCTAGTTTCTAAATTTCGATAAGTTTTTCCGATGTAAATCTTATTACATTCTTTACATTTAATTTCGTATACTCCACTTCTTTTTTTTCTGTAATTTCTCTTTTATTTTCTAATAGTGATATTAATTTGTTTTTTTTTAATGTAAAAGTCACTTCTATTTTTTTTTGTTTTGGTACTCTTTTTTTTAATTTTGTAGATTATATTTCCTTGAAATGTTAAACATGTTATTTTCTTTTTCTTTTACATTTACGTTGTTTTTCTGTTCTTTTTCTCTAATTTCTGTTGCTGTTTTGAATATTATTAAGTAGCGGAAGAATGGAGCTTGGCCCAAATTGCCCCAATGGGGTCGGAATTGTGGGGGTGGCAGTTACTTGGTCTTTAGAACTATGGCAACATATGGCATGTCATTTATCATTCGATCGGAAATGAAGAGAAACGAAAGAAGATAGAGCTCTTTTACACTTTCTAAATACTATGTTCGAGAAAATCAATTTTTCGAATTAAAAAATTGGGGAGGGGGGTTAAAAAGTGAGATAATAGGGTAAAAATAGATGATCCCCAGGGCTTCTGAAACTCATGTAGATATTCATTTTAAGGACCAAATTATTTTTTGCAGTTTAGCTGGCATAACCTTTCAATAACTAAGCTCGTATCGTAAACCCATTCCTAAGCTTACAGCTTTGTTGATCTTTTGCCTCCAAGTTGCGCGCATGATGCATGATGTCATGTGACTTCACAGTATATAGGTCTATAAGAAAACGAAAGAAAACTTACCTGCGTTTAGCTGTCTGTTTCCAATAGTGTGATTTACATACCCGTATGATTAACATTCGGTGATGTTTGCCTATTTTCGTGTACGTTAGAGCTTATCAGCATTGTCGTCTATGGCGAAAAGCTCGTGTTTATTCCGAAAGGAATTTAGTTCTGTTCAACAAAAACTCAGCGTCAAAAAACTAGGCAATCCCGCATTATATCAGGTTGTCCGGAAAGTTTCTTCCGGATTCTTGACGCGTGCGCAAGCAATTCTGTATCTCGAGTGTTTGTTCAACAATCCATCAAGCCCGATCGCCGAAACGAGTTCAGAAGAAAGCTGATTCTGTTCCATCAAGGCAATGCTCGCCCGCACACTAGCCCCGCTACCTCCTGGACTTTGCACGATCTTGAATGGGATAGCATGGCTAACCCCCCATATAGCCCTGATCTATCACCCTCCGACTACTACCTTTTTTCTCCCACCTCCAACTTCATCTTCGGGGTGAAATTTTTAAAAGTGCAGAAGAATGCAAAATGAGGATTTTTTTCCTAGGATTCAGGGACCTAGGGTTCTTCGCGGAGGAATCGAAAAGCTCCCAAAACGTTGAGAGAAGATCATCGAGTTGGATGGGGAGTACTATCCTCATTAATTCAATCATTTTGTACATATTTTTTGTTTTAGAAATAAAAATTCAAATTCGGAAGAAACTTTCCTGACAATCTGATACATTACATTCTATGAAAGTAGTTCCTTGTTTTTTTAATGAAAGAAAAGTATAATTGACATATTCAAAATTGGTTTATACATGAATTTTTAATAGAATTGTCGCTACTGCAACTGCGCACGGCGGGCTACCTTAGCAAACAATTAGGTACGTATATAAATAGTTCTCTCTTGTCTATTCCTCTTTTACCATTCCGGTGTCGAGGATATTAAATAATCATTGGACCAATAGAAACAAATTTAGCCTAACAGGGGATCAGCTTATTAACGCAAACATCCAAGTTTGTTAGTAAAGGGACAGAGAAACATCCATGCCCTCTGCAGTATTCGAACCCGCGACTCTCTGGTTTGATAGCGACAAGACTTGGACCTTAGTGCTCTCGGTAACCGAGCCGACCACAGATGTTTATACGTATTTATGATAAATTTATGATAAATTATATTTTGAGAAGCGGAGATGTGTCCTATACAGAAGAGTTAAGCAGTATTTTCCCTCCTGAGATCCTTATGTTTGGGATAATACTTTTCAAGCGATAAATCTTCAAGGTGGATGCAATAATATCTGAAACTGAATTTTGTGAATAGAAATCGTCTACTTCCGTATTATCTGAGAGCAGAGGATACACGGCCCATTGTTGTAATCGGCTTACAGGCAATTTTTATTACCGCTCATAAACAACGGTATTCTTTTTTCCGAATGTTGAAAGATTTCGATGTTTCACATTTCCCGATCGTTTACAAGTACTTTCACGTTTAAAAATACGTGGCTCGCATCGTAACATTTGCTGCACGGATGTATTTAGGTATTCTGGATCTCAATTTTTCGTCATATTTTATGATATTATTCTACTTAGAATTTCCGCTATAAAGCACTTATTCATAAAAAATGCTTAGAACACTAAAATGACATATCCAAGAATCTGTCGCGGCCCGTTACAATTATAATTGATACACGACCATATACTAATAGAATCACTGCCTTTTTACCTGGGCAGCTGCGTTTTCGTTGAAGAGGACTAAATTAATTTCGTGAGAGTATCGAGCTGTTCGCCATAGATAGCAATGCTACTAAGGACACGAAATTATGCTGGCAATTTAATTTCAATAGAAAGTATATGTGCTACGATTAATTGTGGAACACTTAAAATTCCGACAAATGTTCCCCACGAAATTTTCCTCTTTTGACGAAATTTCCGCATAATTGTAGGTCAATTTCGCCAATAACACGCCTTGAACTCGAGAATTGTTTGTGGTTTGTTGGTTTAGACACAAAATTTCACAAACGCCTAAAGAAAGAACTCGCATGTTTACAAATCGCACAAACTTGGTGCAGGATCGGTTTTATTAGGCTACCTTAGGGTTCCAGAAGAATGGGGCGCTTGATCGGAAGAAACTTTTTACAATTTTAATATTGTTTGTTAATTAAAAAGAAGTCAATAAAAATAATTATTTAAAATTTGTTTATATTTGGCCAAGTTATGTTTGGCTATTCATGTGAGTATGTAAGTACATATTGTTAAGGGATGCATATATTTCTCTTTGCTTAGCTGCACCATGTACCCTTTTGCTTAGGTCCTGTCTTCGTAACCAATTCTGATCGCCATTGCTTGAGATGACACGGCCAGGAAATTTTTCTTGCAGCAACTCAGTTATTTCACGCGCAGTGTGACAAATTGCGCCGCCTGTTGGAACCCATGTCTTTCCGATCTATGCCATCATCATGTTGCGATAATATAATTTGGCGCTCTTATTGAGATACTCTTAAATTCGCTTCCACTTAATTGTACGGGAGGTTTCTGAAAACGGAGGAGAATGTATTGCATAGGTGGAAGGAGTACTTCGCATCTCTTCTTAATTCGGTAACAGCAAAAACTGAGGCATATAAGGTACACCTTGGAGCGGAGAATAGTCACGGTAGTATGACCGAAGCAGAAGTCAGATGGGCAATTAAGTCCCTGAAGAAAGCTGCAGGTGATGATGAAATCCGGTCTAAGATCCTAAAGGCCTTAAATCAGGATGGTATCCTGCGGCTGATTCGTCTGTGTAAGGTTGCTTGGATATCTGGCCAGGTCCCTAAACAGTGGAATACAGGAATTGTAGTCCCTATCTTCAAAAAGGGAGATCGGAAAGATTGCAACAACTACCGAGGCATCTCTTTACTCAGCATTCCTGGGAAAGTCAACCGCTAAGTGTCTAGAGAGAAGTCGGGAAATAGTGACTCCAAACTGTCAAGGGACCACCGTAGTTTACGACCGGGCCGAAGCACAACGGATCACATCTTTGCTCTAAGGCAAATCTTTGAGAAATCCTCGGAGTATGCAACAGATGCCTACGCTTGCTTGTGGACCTCGAAAAACCATATGCCAGCGTTCCTCGGGAGAAGCTGTGAAGATTATTGCAAGAGTGCGGAGTGGATGGGCAATTATTTGTTGCTATCATGTCTATACAAAATGTGCATCCATATAAATGGCATTAAGTCAAGACCGTTCACTGTGCGTACTGTTGTCCCTTTTTTTTTCATTACCTTTATGGACTGGATAGACAGGGCCAGCTGAGGTGACGAGCTTGTTAGTGTGGGTGACTGCTTGGTGAAGAGGTTGCTCTTTGCTGAAGACCTTATCCTCCTTGGGTCTTCTTGCACTAATCTTCAGCATGCTCTCTGTTTGCAGCCAAGTCTGAAAAGACCGGGATGAAAATCAGTGTGGCAAAGACTGAGATTCTGGTCCTTTCAAGACAACCTGCTCAGTGCGCTCTCCATGTTAGGGGGAGCCTCATTGAGACAGATGGAGAAATTCAAGATCTCGGGATTGCATTCACGGTGCAGAAACCTGTGTCAGATGTGAACTGTGGCGATCCGTGGTGAAGAAACGTGAGCTAGGAAACAAAGCCAAGCTCTCTGTTTTCAAACCTGTCTTTGTCCCCATGCTCACCTATGGTCATGAGTCTTGGGTAATGACCAAAAGAGTGCGATCTCGGGTGCAAGCGACCGAAGTGAGATTCCTGAGAAGTGTGGCAGGTTTAACCCGATTAGATATAGTGCACAGAACACAATAATGAAGTCTTTAGGTGTTGAGCCGCTACTTCTCTGCATTGAGAGGTCTCAGTTGCGTTGATATAACCACATGGATACGGATGCCGGAAACTGGTATTCCTAGGCAGTTGCTATTTTCCAAGCTGGTGGGTAAGAGACCAAGGGGTCGGCCTAGAGCCAGGCGGGTAGACTACATGGAGAATCTTGGTATTACCAGTAAAGAAATGCGCCTGATAGCGGAAGGTAGTGAGCGCTGAGGTCCCCCTAACGGATAAGCGGGTTTGAAAAATAAATAAGTTAATTGTGCGAGTATATAAGTTACATCTTTAGGAACAGAAAAACTTAATGCTGCTACATTTTCATTCATTTTTTACTATCTATGAGAACTTTAAATTATCTATTTCTCTTATTAAAAATTCGATTCGATATTTCTTGAAATGCTCCAAACAGTCTTTTGCAAGGTATCTATCATCTATTAACTGTGATAAACAATATCAGTAGTTATGGATAACTGATATTGTCACAAAGTTTAATTATTAAGTAGCGGAAGGATGAAGCATGTCCGTCTGTCTGTCTGTCCGTCTATTCTTCATATTTTCTACATTTTTTGACGTAGAAGATTGAAATTTGGAATGTCTCTTACGACAGGCATGTCTTACTTTAGTATTTAATTTGTTTTTGATTGGTCCACTGGGGTCGGAGTTATGGATGGGGGGGGGGGTGAGAATTAGAGGGGATCTTCTGGACTATATGGTATTTAGGTATGTAAAGGAGTGAAATTTGGTATGCAGATTCCTCTAGGTAAGATCAGATGTCCCACTGACCTCGGTGTTGCGAGGGTAGCAGTCACGTCCTCTAAAGAGGAAAACGCTTTTATCCATAGAGGAAAACGAGTCCCTATCTACTCGTCCGAATAAAAAAAAAATGGAATATGGAAAAGTACTCAATGAAATCTGTTGTCTGTCGTGGAGAAAAATGTATCAATAAATAAATTCAAAAAAAAACAACAGGTGAATAGTAGGAGGAAAATATTTAATCTCCGAAAGTTTAGAACTCAGAAAATTACAAATTGTTTTTTAATATCCAAATCAACTCTGGTCAAAATAATGGAATACAATATATGCTGCATCAAAAAAATGGAATATATAATGAAATTAATAAATTAACAGAAATTAGGTGGATCATTTGCCCTATTATGGGTTAATACTTTGTTGGGCCGTCTTTGGCTTTGATAACAGCCTGGATACGTTTAGGCAGTGACTGAATAAGATGTCGTCATTCCTCAGGTTCGATATTTGCCCATACATCACGTACTTTTCTTTTTAGTTCATCAATGGTCAATGGTTTGTTCTTTATTACCTCTCGTTTCTTTATATTCCACAGATCTTGAATAGGGTTTAGGGATTTCTTTGATCTGGTGAATTGGGTGGAGTGGGGAAGCAAGTTATGTTGTGCTGTAACAACCAATTCTTGGTTGAACGAGATGCATGTGCTGGTGCGTTGTCCTGTTGAAAGAGAAAGTGATTGTCCCCAAACAGTAATTCTGCTGATGGAATTAAAAAGGCATCAAGTAATTCTTGGTACATACACTTCGGAATTTACTGTTCCCTTTAGAATTGCAAGGAGTCCGACACCCCTTACGGTCATACACCCCTAGATCATGATGCCGCTTTGAAACTTCACCGTCTTCTTCATCTTTGTCTGGATGGCAACTTTCATCTTTGGTACGCCATACTCTTATCCCCTGATCACCAAAAGATACACAAAAGCGCAACTCATCACTGAAGATAATGTTTTCAAAGTCCGAAGGCGTCCAGTTCATTTTGACCAGAAGTTGATTTGGATATTAAAAAAACAATTTGTAATTTTCTGAGTTTTAAACTTTCGGAGATTAAATATTTTCCTCCTACTATTCACTTGATTTTTTTTGGAATTTATTTATTGATGCATTTTTCTCCACGACAGAAAACAGAAGATTTCTCATTGAGTACTTTTCCATATTCCATTTTTTTAATTCGGACGAGTATAACTGACTCACCATTCATTTGACGACACATTTGAATCTTATTTTCTTTTCGTAGACCATGCCTGTAGGCATCCCATTCATTAGGGCGGTCTAAGTTAAATTTCTCATCCAAAAAAAAAACAAAAAACAAACAAAACAAAACTAAACAAAACAAAAAAAAATTCCATACCATTCGTGAATTCAGGAGATTTTCAAGAACGGTTTCCTTCTATCTTTACATGAGAGACGAGTGGAGCTCCGTAATACATGAGAAACAGTCCAGTTAGAGAATATCAATAATTTTTTTTTCATTAAAGTTTTTTGCAAAATATATGTGAGCTTATAATTTTGTTCAGGATTGTATAAAAAAAATGATCAAAAGGACCGAGATGGGCTTTCTGAGATGAGGCAACAATATTCGTTTGTACTGCGCGTTATGAAATAGGATGAATTAATCGTTTACCCTAAAAGGCAATTCATTTAAAATTCTGTTTTTTAATTAGCCAAGAGAAGTTACCAGTTTAAAATTTCCATTCAATTTCCTTTTTTAAAAATCATTTCCTGCAGGCACGGTATGCAAAATTCCTGCCACGAATGATCTAACATTGGCCTCGTTATCGTCTCTTGCTTGCCTGCCGGCATTTTATCCACCACGCACAAGCTGTACGTCGCTCGAGTCCGCTGGATATAGAGCCCCCATCACCTAAAACTGTGTGAGGATAATATCCAAAGCGATAAAAGGGGACTCGTACAAGATAAGCGAGCACTGGTATTAATCGTAGAGAAAATAAGCGCGCGTTTCGAAGCGCCCAATCGGAAGAGGAGATGAAGGCGAGCGATGGCTTCCTCCCTTCGGGGTGAATGGGAGCTGCCCGCGTCTCAGTGATTGCCAGGGGCATCGCCATGACGACGAACGAGAGCGGCGGCTGTCACGAGCCTCCGGGGGAAAGATGCGTTGCCTAGAGACGATCGCGCCTGCAGCCGATCATCACGGAACCCGAGAGCTGGGCGCTTTTATCACCTGTTGTTTCACGATTGGTCGGTCTCTGGGGGTTTGGGTATGAAGGACGGAGGTGGGGCGGGCGGTGGCCGAGCTGCGTGGGCGTCCTCTAACAGGTGGAGCACGCCGTCTCAGGCTACGGGCACAGTGCTCATGAACGCCAGGCCGTGCCACTGTTGAGGGCTCCCTTTCCCTCCCTAAACGACGAGGTGCAGGAAGCGGGAGGCGGAAGACACAGGCGCCACTGAGCCAGCGCTTCCATTGGCAAGCAACGCGGGATTACAGCATCACCACGGCCGACTGAAAGTTCGTCTGCTTCGGGGAAACACCAGGTAAGCATTAAAAAAAGATAAAAGTGAGGCGCATATATCTTTAAGGATTATCTTGAATGATATGACGGGCAAACAAATTCCTAGTGTTTATGCGCTGTCAGGATGATTAATTGAATAGATGCGCACGTGCACGGTCTTCGAAGATGAATTGCTTCATAAATTTTTTTAAAGTTAACACACCGCGTGGGATGATTAGACGGAAGGAGAAACTGATCTATGCCATTATCCACACACATATTTGTATGTGATTAACTTTTAGTAAATGTTATCTTAGACGGGAATTGTCATTTCTTATTATGTAAAGGGAAAAGTTTTTTCTCCCTTATTTTTTCTTTGGCCGAAATAATTGGATGTGAGAAATGGAAATTTATTGAACATAAGAAGATCGGATTAAAATAGTAAATCTAATGCTTTACATTACTAAAACGTACGAGAACATAAGCCTCCAGAGTCAGAGTGGACAGATTGTTGAAATGCGCAGTTCCTTGTATCCCTCGGGAAACTGATGCGTTTTCCCCGTTCCTCATCATAGGGGGGCGTGCGACTTGCATAAACTTTAATTATTTAAAAAAAATTACTAAATATGAAACTGCTTAGTGTCTCTTTTATTGCGCGGTAATCAGTCGCAGTTGAATACTACGCTTCTATTTCGCTGGTCATTAAGGTAATTATATAAAAAGAAAAATAAATCGAGGTAGGCCGTGAAAATATCTTTTGAACAATAAAGCGTTCCTCTCTTCTATATAATTCGGTGTTTACAATATAAATGGGTATAAACAACAAATCATTTGGAATGAGCGTTAAGGGAGGAAAGCTTAACGTTTTAAAGTAGCCTACTTATAATCTTCCGGGTTCATTTCTCTCATCCATTCAAAATCATAAACTTTTGATCGTGAATCGCTTTGCAAGATTATATATAATTTCTAATTTTGATAGCTATAGAAAATTATACAGGGTATTTACTTTTGAAGTGATCCACCCAAATATCTACAAATCTATTAAAATTGTCAACAAATCTGTTTATACAATGTTCACAAAGAAAGTGTGGATGCGCAATTTGATGCTCACTTAAAATTTGACCTAAATCACCATTTTCCACATAATTTATTTCTTTATTTAACAGAAAATGTTCAATTTGATTACCATCTGGTTTTCATACACATTAGTAAATGTTGTTCGAGAAATGTTTGTACATGTGTACTGAATTCGGGTTTTCAACTCATCCAGTCTCTGGGAGGAGTTTGATACACATCATCCTTCACATAACCCCAAAAAGAGTAATCTATGGGAGTTAAATCAGGTGATCTTGGGGCCACCGAACGGGACCAAACTGTCCTATCCAATTTGTTCCAAGAGCACTTCTCAAGAGTTCTCAAGATGAAGTTCAGCCAAAAACAAACTTTCTGCCCAATCACAAACCACATCTATATATTCTTTCTTGATTCTTTCGACAGTTCGTTGGAGAAAACTACTGCATTTCTAAACTTCATTTTGGTCTTAGTCTGTAGATTTGTCAAAGTTAGTTTTTGTGTCCATAATTACTATTAATTAGCGGTAATTTACAATTCAAAATTGCTTACGCTAGCAAATCAAACAATCCTCTCCAGAATGACGTCACAATCAACAACTTTGCTAGCATTGATAATCAAATTAACAACAATTACATAAACAATTAACCACGATAACAATAAACAAGAATACAGGCAAATAGATTCTTAATTAAAGAGATGGAGATGGGTTGTTTATTGTCAAATTTTGACGGGATCCATCTAGTTTCGAATAATATGGTTAGCATATCGTTCACCGGTCAATATACCCTGGTAAAAAAATTGGACCAATTATTGTTAAATTATACATCCCGCACAAGACGTTAGTTGGCCATCTGTATTGATGGGTTGTTTCCCTGCTAAAGTGTGGATTGGTTTGTGATCCGAAATGTAAATTATGGTATTATCAATACAGATGGCCAACTAAAGTCTGGTGCGGGATGTATAATTCGACAATAATTGGTCCAATTAGTCATCACTCCAGAGAATGCACTTATTAAAATGACCGTTCATCTCTAGCCTAGCAAGCATCTAGTTACAAAAATCCATCCTCAACTGTTGGTCCTGCTCTCTTTCAAGTGCATAAACAAGGATTAGATGGTATGGATGATATTTATATTTATGAAATGTTTGCCAAATACTTCGGCATGATAACCCACATTCCGAAGACGCATTTCTAATACTTTCAAAATAGTTGAACCAATGTCATTAATGGTTCTCTATAGGTTATGTAAACTGGTGATTTAGGGGTAAACTTAGTGTGTTCTGCAAGTTTTCCATTGCCATTTTTGTTGTATCTTATACGGTTAAAAAGTTACGTTATGATTTGACGTGAGCATCAGATTGCGCATCCTCATCACTTTCCTATAGCATTGTTGACAATTTTAATAGATTTGTAGATATTGGGTGAATTGCTTCAAGGTAAACACCCCGCATATCTCCACTATTTTCAGATTTATTTTAACTTTTAAGACAGTTAAATAGACGAATATATTTCCAGACTTTATTATTGAATTTAAAATTTTAAAATTAAACGCACTGCTCTGCTTCTTTGTTCAGTTTGATTTCGCTTCCTGCTTATAGAAAATTCCTATTAAATTGCTATAACTATTGATTTTCCTCGATACGAAATGCGCTATTTAAAAGATGAAGTTTGTTATTGGAAATGGTAATAAAAAATATGCACAACGGGGGAACTCCGCGACGGCCTGTGTTATTTTAAAGTGCATAACTAAATACAAACTGCAATTCTCAACTGAAAGTCAAAATGAAAATAAAGGAAATTTTAATATTATTATTATTATTATTATTATTATTATTATAAATTCATCTATAATAATTTTAAATGCACACAAAAATTTCGAAGATTTTCTGCTTTTCAATTATTATTTTGCAGAGAAATTTCAAATAAAAGTGTTTTATGTCTTGAAGATGAAAATAAAACAACAGATATTTTAACTTTGTGCCTAAAGAGTTCGACGGATGCCTGATTTTGCTTTATCATTAGAGTTTATTATTTAAAACAATACTTTATTAGGTGTTCAAAATCGACAATGCCAAGCATGACAACTGTGAAAGTATCAAGCGGTCGACTTTTTAGATATCGCCTTAATCTGAAAAATCTCCTGATGATAGTAGGTAGAGCAACAATGTAATCTATAATTCTCTCCAACTTGGATCTTAACAATGTTTTTTCGTTTGTTGGAAACAATGAAGGTTGGGTTGTCGCTATTGTCCACTATAGCAACACCTCTCTCTGTCTATGGTCATGTAACTTTTCAATGGCGGGGAATGTTTTTTCCGTCGGCTACGGCTAACAACATTAACTTCATTATTAAAGGATAATTTAAAATGCCAAATGTTTTGATATTATGCGATTTTGAAGTATGATCGATGCTTACTGAATCGCAAACTGAAGTCCAAACGATATTAACAATTTTCTACAAAAGAGCATGAACTACATTGGGAAAAGTAAACAGTATAATAAACTAAATGAGAAAAGTTTAGCAAAAATTTTATACAATCTAAATGATGATTGGCTTATTTATTTTTTTATTTAATTATCTTCATTTGCGCTATTTGTTTATTGTTCGTGCAGATGAAGAGCACCGGGTTGGTTCCGAAATTGTTCTAAATACTATAGGAAGGACAGTGAAATCTAGTAACACCAACAATACTGGGAAAAAATAACAAAAACTTAACAACAGAAATCATACATAAAATAAGATATTTGTTTAAGCCGTTGCGAAAACTATTGAAAAGAATAAAATTATCAAATTTTTGCGAGATTTTAAAATTATTGTAGATAAATAGGTTAATCATTGGCATTGAGATATTTATTTTGTAAGTAGTATTTAATCACTTTAATAGAGTAAAGGAGTTTTCTTGTCTAACTCATCTTAAAAAGTCATTTTTCTCAGATGCTGTTTTATGATTGCTCATAAAAATCTGTTATTACGCACTTCATCAAATTTTTTCTGGAAAACGTATGCAGTCTTTGTTAGTTCCGTGACCTCAGTTTTGACCGTGGGTGTGAAGGAAACAACAGGGAGGGGTGACTGACCATCTTCGAACCCTCCACCCCTTCCTCCCCCCTAGGAACTCTCCTTATCGATCTTGATAACAAACCAACCGAAGGAAGTCCTGTCTTATAACTGACACAATCAGTCGGGGCTCTAGAGTAACCAACTGCCTCGCGTCAATTGCCCCTATGGTGCTGACCTTTTGAAACGCCCTAAAGTTTAACTTGTTTCTGAAATCTTTTAGTTTACTGTCTATGCGTAAATGAGAAGAATTTCCCTTCTGTCGGGCGGAATTTATTTCCATGACTACGAGTTTTCATTTATTTCTCACGGGGTAATTGGATTCTTTCAGAATCTCATTAATCTTGAGTCTCCTCCTCGTCTATTGTATTTTATGACGTTTGCAAAGATTACGAAACGTGTAAATAGAAATCGGATCCATTTGCTTTCCTGAAGCAATTCGAACGCACATTTTAATTTTCCGAACGAAAAAAAGCCTTTCAAACCCCATTTGTCATTAAATCGTGCGATTCTTAATTAACCCGTGGAAACTATATCCGTACGGAAGTGGCCTTGATAGAATTTCGGTTCCTCCGAATCGTTCGTTAAAGTGAAGAAAATACATTCCACTTCATTAAGTTGCTAGTTTATACATAAACTCATTACATGCGAGCTTAACTGGGAAGAAAGAGATTTTTAATAAGTGCAACGTAAAGGGGATATTAAAAACTATTCCCTCCAAAAACGCACATTATAATAAACTATTTATATGTTGTTTAGGAACGCGAAATACCAGCATTCAGAAGATGATTAAAACGGCCACAAATTATTATGTAAATTAAAAAGAATTAAACTTTTTTTTTTTTGTTTAGAGGGGAGAGGTTGTGGCCATTTCGTTGTCGTGGTCGATGGGGTAATGATCATAAGGAGTTCAGTTTTGTTCGCAAGTCGACCGTCGTAGTCGCTAAAAATTTAGAATCGTCGCCGTCGGAGTTCCTTCACAAAGGTTTATTCATTGGGTCGTGTTCACTCGAGAACGCTTTATTGATGGACATGTGTCCCACTGACGTCATCAGGAGTTGTTTACCCAACAAGTGAGGATGGCGAAAAATCGTCCGTCATTCACGCTCTACTAATGTCGACTGTCTTCCACCCTTCCTCACGTCTTAAGAAACTCTCTCCTAAAGGAACCCTCCCCGTGTTCACCGTGTAAAGGAACTGAGGAAAAGATTTTATGTTTTATTGTTAATTTTTGTTGATTTAGTAAATAGCTGCAGCAGACGTACCAGTAATGGCTATAATCAGAACAAGAAGACCGAAAAAAATGAAATTCCATAGTCTTCCCGTTGTGGAAGTATACTTTTGTTGTTGTTATTTGAATCGAAAATAAACAAAACTTAAATAAAACACGAAATGGTAGACATCCGTGTCTGTGGAATATGTTTACGCGTTTCTTCTTTCATTTCCCTTCGCTCAATTGCAGGATACACTAAATTTGTCGAATTTTTTCGTCGCGGACGAAAACACATTACAAATTTTATTGCTTCTATTTCTTCTGCAATATTCTTACGTATTAATAAACAAGAATCTGCATATATTTTTTCTTTTACATTTCTGTAATATTTACAGTATTAAAACCATTGAACTATTAATAATATAAGTCATATAATAAAGTTCAGTATTATTTACAAGAAGAGATTACCTAGAGCAAGCCTTAATCCCTCAAGAGGAATAAGTATAATTATTTATTTTTTAATTACCAATATTTCTTATCCGGTTTCCTTTTCGTTACATTTGATAGAAAGGAATACTCAAAGCGTATCCTCACTGGGGTTTCAGACGAAAGAAACAAAAAATGCATGTTGTGTTGGCAATAATATAATCGCAAGACTTCTTTTTTCTCAGATCTTTTTTCTTTCTTTTTTTTTTTATTTTTTTTACATATAAACCCATTTATTTGGTGCACATATTAATTGGACCGCAGCCTGCTCAACGGATACATTAATTTATAATAAATTATTCTTTCAGCTTTTGTACATATGCTGAAAATAGGAATTCTTTCAATATTTAATGAGCTCGTCGTCCCAATTGCCTTTAGATCTTGAGAAATTTACGGATTCTTACTTTATAGAAAAGCATTTCTTTGTAACGTACGGATTTCTGTTCTTTCTGGTGTCCAAAATTACCGCTCGGCTATTTTTTGAATTTTTATTTCCTTTTGGTTATTAAACAGAGAATACCACTAAAACCTTAATTTGTGGCAGGATATTCTTAGCATTACAGTGGATGATCGGTTAACGAACAGTTCGGATTGCGAACAAATCGGATAACGAACACTTTCGCGAAAGATTTTTATGTTCGGATAACACTGTGTGTAAGATTACAGAACAAACAGTAGAAGAAGCGACGCCTGTGTAGGATTTGCAGAACTATATTTTTCTGTCACTTATGAACGGTTTCTGGAACGAGAATTTGACAGAGGAATACATAACCAGAACCAGTAATGTATTGTGATAAATAATGTGATGAATAAAACATAGGACTCGTAATTTCCCCAATATTACGTTTTGTGTTCAATATACACGCAGATGCGATACCAGTGCCAGCCGTTGGGCGCTCATTGAACGCTGTCAGTTGTAGAACAAAACAATCCACATTGGATAGATTCTTTACGCCCCACAAACGAAAAAAACCCCATGACTGATGAATGCAAGACTGTGTATTCTTGTTATTACATATAAATAAACATTTCATATAGTAAGAAATTATTTCTTCCAATCAGAAATAAAATTTGCATAAAAGTTATTATTGTTTATTATCTTTCTATTATATTAACCTCTTTAAAAAGAATTAATAAATCAATAAAAATAAATAAATAATAAAAAAATAAATCTGCTTTCAACTGACTTCAAATCATCTCCTCAAAAACTGAAGATGAGAATAATTTCTTGAAAACGTTTTTTAGTCCTAATGTTATAAGTTTCCGTCTTCCAATTCTTCCGCCACTTCCTGTCTTTTACCTCAATAAGTCTCTTTCATTCCTAACTTTGTTTGTGTCCTGCCACTGTTCTTCACTCCAGTGATCTTCTTGCTCTGCTATTACCTGACCCCTACAAGACCATCATCTCTACCGTACAAGACCATCATCTCCATTCTACAAGACCACCAACTCCTGTCGACCTGCTTCCTTTCCTTGGATCATAATTTTGGTGACTTTTATTATTCAATTTTTATAATTTTTATAAATTTTCTAATCAGTTTTTCATTTATAAAGGAGTTTTTATGTATCTACCTCTCGTTCTCTTACATAATTTATTTATTTATTTGTTTATTTATTTATTATTTTTATTGATTTATTAATACATTTTAAACAGGTTAATATAATAGAAAGATAATAGACAATAATATACTCACTTTAACACCTCTAAATAACTTCACATTGATGCTACGCTCCTTTTGAATTTGGTGAATCGTACTCATCGTGGAAGATTCAGTATTTTGAGGCACATTCTTGTAGGAACAGCAGAGGATGGTAGAAAATATTTTTATTTATTTTTTTGGGCTCCAGAACGAATTAATCAAATTTCCATAATAATCCATGGTAAATCGATTATCGGTTAACGAACAATTCGGGAAGCAACGCTGTCTTGAGGCAATTGTACTACTTATAAAATAAAAATAACTGTACCTTTGTTCTGTCTTCTTCGGCTAAAAACAAGCTAAATCACTTACCTATAAAGTTTTGATCTTCTTTGGTGAGATATCCTAACAAAGAATAGAAATAACGACTAAGAAAATAAAAACACAAAGAATATAAGTTTTTTGTTGAAAAGTTCATTTGCTATATAAAGAAATTACAAAGTTTATTTTGATCAGCTACAAAGAATTTACATAAACTGGGGCAAATGTCCCGATCTTTAAAAAACATTTCAATTTGAGATTATTACACTGGGCAACAATGAAATTGCTTCTTAGGTGAACGTACCCAATCTTGAATGAATTTTAACGTGTTGAACACGAATATCACATTAAAAAAGTTGATTGGCCCTCCTTGCAAAGATATTGACATATTGTCCGTTATATAGGTGCTATTGGAGAGGATTAACTACGGCAAGTATGGCTGGCAGATCAGTGCTGACCTGGAAATTAGTGTCTCTGTTGATAGGTTTGCAGCAAGGATACACAAAATACTGCTGTTTTTTTGTCTATAGGACAGCAGAATAATCGATTTGCACAACATCTGGAAGGGCTGGCCTCCGAGAGCATTTTTTAAGCCTGGAAAAACGAATGGCAGAACGGCACAAAATCATCATGGGTAAGAATGAACTAACATTCAAGTACACATTGCAAAGAAACCGCAGCCAATTCAGCTTTTACTTGGTTCAGCACATTGAATTCATTGACTACTTTCATCTCGTCTTTTAAAATAAAATCTTCTTTTGCATTTAATGATTTTGTACAAGAATGAAACTTAACAAATAATAAAGTGTCGGAACCGAGGCAACGCAATAGTGAATTTTGGCTTTTGATCGATCCGTCGGAACCGAATTTTGGTAGTAAGCCAAGAAAAAATCTGTATATCATTTATGTGCTCTTAAATTTTAACTTTCAGTAAATACCTGTTAAGGAATCTCGAGATAATTGCCTAAAAGACAACGGGCAGCACCGATAGCAACATAGAGAAGTTAATAAAGTAAGAAAGATAAATGGTGGAATTGAAAACTCCTCTAATCCACAAGATATGATGGTTTACTACCAACAAACCATCGTATTCTTGTATGTACATTCTTATTAAGAAAACGCCATCGCCAGAAATTATGGTAAAACGACTTTACAAGTTTTCATTGTCACATAAAATATGCAAACTAAGAAAGATCCGATGTGCTGTATTACTGGCATTCAAGAGGGAAATGCTTCATAGCAAATCGATGTCATTACAACCATCATTATATTGGGCGAAAGTAATTTTTTCACATTGAATGGTAGACCACACACGCTAAACACTCGTTGAACAATCTCGTTGTTACGTCTTTTATAAGTGGGAAATGCTGCAATGAAAGTCACCACTTGTTAGAGAACTGACCTGGCACATGTCTCCAGATCCACGGAGAAACACCTGGCTCCATCGTCGATAAATTTAGCGCGCCCGTTACTCATCAGACTTAAAGTAGCTTGACATTGACTTCCTTTTACGCTGCGCTGTCGACCGACTTCTTTGGCGACCAGGAAGTATTTTTGCCGACCTTCCCGAGCGATCGACATTCAAAATAGGAAAAAAAAGTGGTCAAAATGATTATACACTGAAATGCACTTGCAAGTTAATTGAATTCGACTAATCGGCTTTTCTCAGATGAAGCTGGAAATGACTTTAAATTATTTTAAAAAGTTTTGAAACAGTGTGTTTCTTTGATAGTAAAGGCTCGTTTTTTAAAGAAAAAAAAAGGGGGGGGGGGAGGGCAAAGGAGAGTCTCGGCAATTAACGGGCGAATGCGAATCGCATGTGGCAACCATCGGTTTTTCATTAAGGCTTGTTTCTTAAGTATCCCCCTCCTTTCCCATCTCCTGGTTTGCCTTCCACTTCTTTTGAATCGAGTGGCTTTGAAGATTCCGTCGAAGGGTGGTCTTAAGCTCTACTTTTCCACCGAAATCACGCTCAATAACGACGTCCACAGGAGAGCCCGTTGTCATAGCGACACCGACCACGTTTCAATTGAGAGGCGAGGAAAACTCATTTACGGAGACAGAAAGAAAAAGAGAAAAAAGATTGGAACTGCTTATCGAGCGAGATTCAAAAACACAGGTACCGGTAGTCGCTTTTTCAATTCTTTTCCTTTTCCTTCTTACACACCTCCCACCATCTCCCACGCCCGCTCTCTTTTTTTGTCTTTCTCGTAAATCAACTGCAGACGGGAAAGGTCACCGATTGGTTTATTCAGGCCTCACCGAATCTGCGAAGAAATGGAAAGGCCATTTTCGATAAGAGAAAGCCCTTCTTCCATATTTTTATGAGAATTGGGCGCATTCCCTTTTTTTTATCTTCTTACCTTTCCTTCCATATGTTCGTTCCGTAATGGAATATAATGCATGAAGTATAAACTTTTTACGAAAAATGTAGACTTAAATGAGGCGCATCCTCCTCCGAGATGGTTTTTAATTGATGGTCCACTTGATTATGGTGACCTTTAAATAATACTAGTTAACAATCTGTTTCAATTAAAATGGGTGTTCTTGCTGCACGTTGTTAGAGAAGGGCTTGCTCCCATTTTTTCCGACAGAATTGTATATTAATATAAAACAAATCGACCACTATTCAATCATATTAGGCTGTTTTCGTTTATTACTATTCTGTTTTGGATCCCTCCGAGATTCAGACACGTCTGGATCACGTGTTTCTGTCAAATAAATCTAATCGGATTGAAAAACTAGACCGCAGAGGAAAAAATGCTTCGTTAATTTATCCAGAGAAGGAATGTTGAAATTATTAAAATTATATCAAAATGTTTAAATAGGAACAAGATCTTATCGCCGATGTTTTTTGGTTTTTTTTTATATAGAAATTTTTAATGTCTATTTCAAATAAGTTGGAAATACCCGTAACTCTTCTTCCGTCTCCGTTTTTTGGTTGTCGGGGTTATTCACGTGCAGTTGAAATGCTGCCAAAGTGAAGCCCATTCAACCTTCGACCTTCAATAGACAACGCTCGCATCTCGTCCTCTGCAAGATGAAATCTGAAAGGATTAATTACAGAGAAAGGCTTCGAATCTCCAAGTGCGAACGAAGAACATCAGGCCCTAGGGAAACTGAATGCAGGTCTGTAATTATCAAGGAGAAGCCTTGGAAAAATAAAAAAGGAACAAAAAAGGAAAAGGGATTTCTCTTCTCTGGATCTGTGCACTAATATAAATTGAATGCAAACTAAGTAGGTTTTTCGAGAAGGAAAAATTAATCAAATTAAAAATAGAAAAGAGATACTCCTTCAGTTTGAAATTTAAAATTATTCCGATGAGTACTTCATATCTGGAGTGCTCTATGGAATCTTGGTTTATTTTCTTATTCTTGTTTTCTTGTTAGTATGTAAAGCACATATTGGGATTCAGATATCCTTCCCTGTCCTTTGCCTATTAAGTAGAACTTTCGATTCTTGTTATTTCTAAGATCTTTCGCCACAACTTGTACGGGGGATGGAATCGATTCAAAGTTGTTATTTCCTGCTCTGAATTGAAACTGATTGAAGAATTGTCGTAATGCTGTTCACTGAACTTGATGTGCTGACCATGAAGAGTTCTTTAATAGTAGATATCTGAACTAGTTTATAGGATTTCATTCTTCCTTGAGACAGACAAGAGAGAAAAAAGAATTGGGAAACGATTCCTTGAACCTTTTATGGTGTGTGCAGAGCAACTGAATTATTTATGTTCTCTGGTAAGGTCATTAATTATCGTTGAAAGTAATTGGGAATACGAGGAAATGACACTTTGCGACTGACGATAGCCTATTGAGTTTATTCTTTGATTATTTTTTTCAACAATAATAGAACACGGCTCAATAGCCTTTTCTTAAAAACACCTAAAGCATTCTTAAGAAATCAATATTACCAAATCTATATGTTTGCGGGTTTGTTTGTGGATTTGTTTGTTTCTTATACAAATCTACAGTTTTATTCCGATCTTGATGAAATTTTGCAATTTCAAATTCTGAGAAGAAGGTCACTGACTGTTTGAGATTTCGAAAAAAATGATAATTATCAATAATAATCGATATTCATAAAGTGTGTGCAACAATAGGCCCATCGTATATGTATCAACACGCAATTGACCAATAATATGCACGGACCAACAATATACCGTGAGTCTCAAAAGTCGCGTGCCATATGAAAAGTTTATGAATGTTGGCTTTATGTTCACACGGTTTCGCAAGCTTATCGTTCATGTTCAAAATGTGCACCATGCACTCGAAGACAATGTCTCACACGATCCAAATTTTCTTCTGTCAACGCGTGAAAGTGTAGCTGGTGGGCTTGTGAATATCAGGGTGCCGGCGTTGAAATTCGTCTGCAGCTTCTCGAGATGTTCTGTGGTGATCCCCACAAAGAAGTATCAGCTCTATACGTTGTTCCTGTGTCGGCATTATTCCTCTACTTCACTATTTCACCTACAAAATCAAAGCAATCAATTAATCCATTTGGCACGAGACTTTTGAGACACACGGTATATCTAATAACCAACAATGCAAGGCAAACTTTGTGCAATATAATGTTCATTAAGGCATGTATTGAAGATTCCATCCCACTTCTGCAAATTATAAAGCAAAATTGAATTTGTTACAACGCATAGAATTTCTGTTAATCGTGCTTTTCTTAGAATTGATAGCTCTTAGAACATAATATTTTCTTGAAAATCTTTAAAAATGAGCAGTAACTGGAGATTATGGAGAGTTAGCAGAGCAAATGGGGAGTGACCTAGTGGTCATCGAAGTTCCCAGGCGGTCGTTGACGATGCAAGTGTGTCAACAAAGAAACGGCGACTCCTAGACCACACAAAGTGACGAATGGCCAAGTTTTGCTTCAAGACCTCGAGAGCAGAGTACGAATTGCATCAGCAGATTACCAAGTAGCCAATAACTCCACTCGTATTATTGGGATCGCAGAGCACACAGATACAAACGATCGTGTACATCCACTTCCACCCAAGAAGAGAGTTGTTTCGTCGAAGTTATTGTTGCTGTATATTTCCACATCAACACCTGGGAAATGTTGCTATGGAAACCGACGTAGTGATGATGTTGCCTTGGCAATAGAACATTCGTTTCCAAGAATTATTAACAATGAGCAGGAAATGAGTATAATAGCACGATACAGATAAGGCAGTCTCTCTCGAGGAGGCAAAGAGATACACGTGTCTCCCTTCAGCTTCCTAGCAAATGTTCGGACGATTTGTGCGTTTGGAACTCTTGAACAGTGCAGAACCTTCAAGAACGACGGCAGCTTCCCCTTTCTCTTCCAGTGGGTTGGTTATATAAGGACGCCAGTCGTCTCGGGTGACAGTTTACGACATAACCGATAACAAAGCATACATCAACTGGATTTTTCAAATCAACAAGCACACTGTATTGTGCTCTTTAATAATCGTGCGAAGGATACATGTTAATTCATATCTATTGAAATGTCACCGAAGATAAGAACTAGTATTAGCTAGAAAAGACAAAAAGTTATCCGGGCGTCGGAAACATCTGAACAACGGGAGCTTCGTCTACAGCAGGAAATTGTAGAATTACTGAAAACCAGTTTGAGATATTATTTAACTTTTTGAGGTTGTTGTGTTTCCCTATAACTGTAATTATCCCGGGCAACGCCGGGTGCCTCTGCTATTAGGAAGTTTGGGGTTGAAAATTTTCCATTATCTTAAGCTTCTTAACTAATAACTTAAAGATTTTTTTACCTATAAAAGGCTCTCCCACTTCATTGTCAGTCAGATTTTCCTCCAAGATTTTATTCTATTTCACAGCAAAGTATTTTTCCAAATAAAAGAATACAGCAAAGCATTCACAAATAAAATTAACCCCGTTTTTGCAAGGGAATTTTTTCCTGTCTAAAATTAAACTTAATTCATTCAGTCATTATTAATTTTAATAAATTTTATCTCCGCTGTGCGATAAAATTGATCTAGAATCTTGCTCAGAAAAAGTTGTTTCGCCTTACTTTTTTTTTTTTTCATAGACCTTCCTCCGCGTCTAATTAATTTTTTTCCGAGTACAAAATAAATGGCTTACCTGCACTCTTCCTGAATTGCGGGAAAGCGGTGATTTTAACGCATCTTTTGACACTTACAGGCTCCAGACTATTATTGATCTATCGGGTTAAAGGTCATTGGGGCTGCTCTCGACTTTATCGTAGATGATTAAACGATTTCTATTTACCGAAAAGCATTGTCTCTGCTTTACCTCTTTTAAGGGTTTCAAAACATAATTTTTAAATTAACTGTCAAGACATTCGATTTAAAAATTAACTGTCAAGACACCCATTTGTTTTATTATATCTTTTCATAGTGAAAATTAAATTAGGAAAATGTAAAACAGCATCATTGGATATGAGTATTTCATTGTTATTAAAACTGTACATATGATACAAGGAAAAGCAGATTTACTGAATTTATAGTACATGAGTATTGGGAGTCGCTTGTTCACAGATTAACTATTAATTGTTTCACGAACCTGAGTAATTTAAACAAACAATTATTTATGCTGATTCCAATTTAAAAGCATTTAAATATTTTCTTTATTGAACTGAAGGAGGAATGATCTCTGATATTTTTTGCAAGAAGAAAATTATATATTGATTCAGAATACCACTGTTCGACATTGAAATTCTTCATTTGATTTGCATTTCAAGAGTATGAATTCCACGACCGAATCATGCAGATTGTGTCTTTGTATCACACAACCTTCAGTTACTTGATTTTGTCGTCAGTCCTTAAGAGAGCTATAGAAGTCAGCGGCGTTCAGCGTGATGGAACGCGGAATGTAACGGGTCTGTCTCATTCTCGAGGCTCAAATTGGAAAATCCATATAAAAAAGCCTATACTATTTGATACAGAGCCGATTCTGTGAATTTGACGCGTGTGGTCAGTGAAGGATTATAGTAGAGACAAAAAAAGAGGGCCCGGCGATGAATTTATCCAAGATTTTTGTCTATGTTTATTTCTAAACACCCAGCAAAATAGATCCCGAGCAAATTTTTGACTCGCCCGATCGGAGGTTAATTAGCTGCTGTGTGTGTGATATTATCTAACAGCGAAGACTGTGATTATCTATATCAACCGCGTTTCTAATAGCGTGTTCAGCTAGGGCAGATTAACTCTCTGGTTTCATACAAATTTTACAATCCGACTGCTCCAGTTTACTGATAGGACTGACGGAAGGCACTCTCCATCTTCCCATATAATATTTTACGTCTATGAAGTTTCGTCGGCTTCACTATACAGGATGCCTCAAACCTTTTAGGGTCAAAATTCTGCAGAAGGTACAGGAATGTAAACTGAGTATTTTGAGAGAGGGAAAACAATGGTCGGAAATGCATATTTCAGGCGCCACGAGATCTTGAACGAGGTACGTGTGAGGAACGTTTTTGTAAGCTACGTACTTTGGTTCCTCAAAACTGCCTGGACCTTATCTTAACGTTGACTTTCCTATATGACGCAGATACGTGTGACGAATGGCATATAAGCAAAGACTTGGGCACAGGAATTCAGTTGACGGGTTCTTTATGGTTTCAATGAAAACACGCAACGAGCAGAGTCAGGGTCTGCTAGATAACAAGGCCCGGACACTATGAATTGATGACGTCACAAAAGGAGGGACGGAGGGAAGAGAGAAAACAAAACAAGGAGGGGGGAAAAAAGAGCTCATTAGCAAATTAAAGGAAAACATCGATAGACATTTATGATTTTTTTCTATTGTTTTTCAAAGTGTTGTAGGTCTTTTCTATTTTTTTAAAGTACTGCAGGTTTTCAATAATATTTAAATTATTACATTTAATAAAGAAATTTTTGATTGTAGTTGTTTCTAATTCTGATTCAAGCATTAAGAAATGTAGTAGATAAATGTTTCGCCTGTGAGAGCATTCTGATCTAGAGCTTAATGCCTTAAATGCTTGAAAAACAACAAAGGACATAGACTAACTGCAAATTTGGCTTATTGCTAGTTGTGTGAACATTTGTTTTATTTATAAATGTTAGTAGTATGCAAATAGCAGATAAATCATTCACTTATAATCTTATATTTATATTTATAGTTAGGCCTACTTCACTGGAGCTAATGCTTCGATGTTTATTCCGTTTTTATTAACTACAATATGTTTTAAATGAATGCGATTGTAATTTCTTTTATTCTGGATCTCTTAAAATGTTATTCGAATTTTTAGAATGAATAGTTTATTAAATGCTAATGATTTTCATCAAATTTGCGTGCCGCTATCGCTTTAACACGGTCTAAACATGAAGGATCGCTTATAAACGTCGTCAATGACTTAAATAAACAGAAACAAAATAAATTTATATGCCTACTTGGAGAATGTTAGTAATCCATGCTTTCTTTATAATATGTTGTGAAAGAATTATATTTTAAATGGTTCATGCTGAATAATACTTGTAAAGTGATTTGCATTCGCACGTAAGCTTAGCGTATAGAGTAGCGCCTGCATCGTCTGCAACTTCCCCTCCTTTGATCACATGACCATTCCCATCATGCTCGAGCTGTCCGGGCCACTACTTGTTATCTAGGAGGACTTTGGCAGAGTCCGCTTAAACGTTATTCCGACAGAGATAGTTTCTATAATTAAGGTATCCCGGTCTACTGTTAGCAAAGTAATCATGAATCGTTGAGCTTGATTGGCTTGATTTTGGTAATCTAGGCAATATTAATGAGTTTTCTCTGCATATTTTTAATCAAGCCTTTCTTTTGTGTTCTGATATTCCCTATATTTATTGAACTGTGGAAAATCTTCAATAACTTACAAAATTACAAAAATAGCCTCTTGTCCACAATTGTTTTTATTAAAATAATACAATTGTGGACAAAAGGTTATCTTCTTTATCATCATTTCGTTTTCTGATATTCCCAATTTTATGATTTTGTCGGAAAACTCGGGCAGATGAACTCACGCTGAGAGTTGACTCCTTGATTTTATGGCTCTCGCCTTGCAATTAGCTAAGCTGGCGATCGTTGAATTAGAAACAAAAGAGTTACGCTTAATTGGCGCATTCTTTTACGTATCCTTGCACAATGGGTTTGCCCATTGTACATTCAATTTTTGATTGGATAATTCTTTCCATATTAAAGGACTGGTCATCGTTTGTGCGTTGCCGTTTTACGCGCGTGCTCTTAGCGTTCGTTTATTCAGTCAACTGCCAATCTCTTTCTATGCTCGTTGTTGCCCTTTAATAAAAGCATAAGCTTGGACCCATCTAAATGAAAACCATGTAAGCCCTAGCAGCCAATTTTCTGCTAGATTGAATTGTCAAATAGATTTACTATATCATTGTACACTACTTAAGGTTTCATGCAAAATCCACTGCGCTTTGTCAAACCGCTGCATTTATAAACACCCTATATTTCTACTGACTTATTGCGGTAACTCCTGTTTGAACATCCAAACTTGTTTCATGTAATTTTTAAAAAAAATACATTGTATGAATATATTTACTCTACGTCTCACATTTCAAGTGGTGAATAAATGGTGCTGACCCTTTAACAAGTTTTGTACTTATAAAAAACGAGAAACCTAAGTGCGTTTGCATTGAAAAAAATATAGATTTTCATTCCTAATGTTCCTGTGAATAAATTTTCTGGTTAAATACAGTAGAATAACTACTCTATACTATTTCTCCCCTCTCTACAGAATTCATGTAAGGAAATGAAATTAATGTCAGCATAATTCTTGCTGGGAGTGACCGCTTAATTTCAAACAAGGGACCCAGGAATACTTTGAAATAATAGGTCTGAACATGTATATTCCAGGAGGCTACTCCCGTACCTTTAAAAACGACAATTCGCCTTTACACGCGACATTGTTAGGAGATTCGCGTCGTTGTTATGGAGAAACTAATTTTTAGCCCGCAACTCGCTTGGATTGGCTCCCTTTACCTAGCAACTGGGACTATGTAAAAGAAACTCATTTCCGCATGAATTGGCGATTAATTTGATTATCTTTTGTGGTAAATGTATCTTAATTTAATTAAAGTTTCATAACTTCGAAACCATTCATTATCAGCCGGCCCGGTGGCCGAGAGGAATAGGGCGTAGGCTTTCCAGTTCTCGAATCCGTCGGGTCGCGGGTTCGAATGCCGCCGTGGGCATGGATGTTTATGTTTGTTCCCGGAATGCGTAAAAAGGTAATAATCATGCTGAATTCTCGGATTGTATACATATATTTGTCATGTCAAAGGACACAAAATGTCTTAGCTGTCGACGCGCCCATAAATTTGTCCATGCTGGTCAAATGCGGATTAGAGGCCGTTAGTAGGGGGTTAGAAGATACACTTACCCTATCAAAAGTCATGGAACACCATCACGTTAATAGAAACACTAAAAAATATACACATTTTAGTATCTTGTTGGTCCACCTTTTGCTGCTATCACAGCTTCTACTCTCTGGGGCATACTGTCCACAAGTTTTTGATACGTTTCGAAGGTAATTTTCGCCATTCTGCCATAAGTGTCTTGGACAGTTCGGTCACGGATTTCGGGCGTTCCGCGCAAGCGCGCAATCGACGTTCCAACACGTCCCACAGATGTTCGATGGGGTTCAGATCGGTGCCCTCGACAGGCCAGTCAAGTTCTCGAACCCCCTTTTCATCAAACCATGTGCCTACAGCCCTTGTTGAAACAGAAAAGGGCCATTGCCAAAGTGTTGCCAGAGAGATGGGAGTGCTGCGTTGTCCAGAATGTCTTGGTAACGCTCTGCGTTTAGATGTTCGTCCACAAAAACGATTGCACCCAACCCATACCATGAAAAGCACCCCCACACCATCACCGACCCTCCGCCGAACCTCACCGTGGGCACAACACAGCTTGGCAGATAACGTTCGCCATACCTAAACCCGTCCATCCGATTGCCAGATGGTGTAGCGGGACTCATCACTCCATTCAACCACTCGCCATTGATCCAGAGTCCAATGTCGTCGCACTTTGCACCATTGCAATCTCCTCGCTGCGTTGCTGGTGCTGATGTGAGGTTTGTGGGCTGCCGCTCTGCCATAAAAACCCATTGCATACAGTTCCCTGCGAATAGTTAGGGTGCTCACAGTTGTTCCAGTCGATTCTATGAACGATCTTGTCAGTCTATCAATTGATGTGTGATGGTTTGCAGTGACCACTTCATGAAACATGATCCTGGGTCTTCCAGACCTAGGCGAAACACTTGTGGTGCCTTTCTCTTTCCATGCCCGAATGACGTTGTGAACGGTCGATTTCGGGATGTTTAGGAGGGTTGACGTCTCTCTAACAGTTTTGCCTGCGAGATGGCACCCAACATTTGTACCTCTTTGGAAGTATGAAAGCTCTTTTCTTTGAGACATTCTTACAGCATTCACGCAAGCATCATCTCAGCATACTCTCTGTTATGTAGTTCTGGGAAGAATGCCAACAGTGAAATTGCTAAGGAATGTCTCCTTTCATTCAAATCAGGGTTGTCCCATGACTTTTGATAGGATAGTGTACAAAGGATCTGGATTGACAAGGTCATTGACTACATGTGTCGGCGATTTCAGAGGCGATCGAGAGCGAGCAACACGATGCTCGTCGATCGACCTCCCCCGCCGGAGTCCGTGGATCCGCCGATCATTCATTGGATGAAAGCGAAAGATATTGGCCAATGAAGAATAAGAAAGATCGAGAGAGGAAACGCGGGACGGTGGGACGGAAAAATAGGACAGAGGAGTTTCGGGTTCGATTCCGGATGGCAGCAAGAAAAAGGCAGCGGATGAAGGAGCGAAGGGTCGACGAGGAGAAAATCGAGTTCCCCGAAAACGCCTGAGGAGGAGAAGAAGCCATAGGCGCTCTTGGTCCTACGTCCCCACGAGCTATTCTCATCCCCGAGCGACAGGAGGTGTCGTCGCGAACGACAGGAGCCTGGAGCGCGACACGAGAGACTCCACGACGAGGCATCGCGCCCACGCGACCCGACGACGACCGACCGACAGCGGCGGAGCGAGGGAGAGCCCACGAGCACGTCAGCAGCGCCCACGATTCCGGTCAAGAACTTTCTATGCGACTACTTGTGAGGATGTGGACGACCGAACAGGAATCCGTGTAGCGGCAAGCGACAGCCAGAGGATCGACAGTTTACCGGATAATCTAGCAGGTAACGGGGGGGGGGGGGGCAGGCTTTCGTGGTCAAGTGACGCGCGGACGCTCCGTTCCTGGCTTGAACTGGGAACTATTAGACGTAAGCATAGTAATAGTAATTTAGACTGTAGTTTACTGTGTTATGTTATATATTGCGTTAAGTCCGTCTACCCAGGTGACTAGTAAATTGATATAGCCATTGCTTGTATTCTTTGTAGTTACAGTCACCTCAGAACCGACCTCGCTACTGACACGGAAGGTTTGCCACAATCCTTCAGAAGTGTTTCATTGTTGCCGCCTTTACCTGCCCCATCACGACCGACTCAAGAAAAAGCCACTAAAGTGAACTTTTGTTAATTTAACACGGACTTTACAATTATTATGCATTTAATTAATTATCTGTCTGCCAAGTGTAGCAGCTCATTAGACGCCTAATTAAAGGTTCTTTATTCTATATATATATATTTGTGTACCCTCTCTGTTAACGGCCCATACACTTACCTCAAAACCCCTTTACAACATGTGGCTGAATCGCTTATCGGTAGGAATCACTTAGGCGTGAAAAGGATAGCAATATTATTCCCACTGTACTCCTGACGGCCAATGTCCATCTTGTTTGTTCCTTCTCTAGTTTCGAATTCTCCATCACAATAGTACGAGACTGCGACACTTGCGGCGACTCTTGGGTACGAATTACTGCCTCACCTGACCTGGCACTTAGCGACTTCTGAAGATAACGTTGCGTGGACGCAGTTTCCAAGATGACGAGGTGGAACAGTTCCTCCAGGACCAAACCGAGGACTTCTAGAATAAGAAACTAGGGCAGCTGATTCATCGCTAGGAGAAATGCGTGGCCCTGGTTGGGGTTGAGAAGAATTAACCACTCTTTTGCTGGCAATGCCCGATACTCTCAGAATAGGCGTTCTCTTCCACCATGATGACTGAGTAGTTCCAAGTTGTGAAACGATAATTAGTTCCAATAGTTGCGACATCACATAAATAAACAAATTAATCGCGAAATCACATGGAAATGGAGTTCTTTTAAATAGAAGTGGTTCCTTGGTAAGGGGAAACAATTCTCTATAAAATATGAATCATATATTTGATAAAAGAAAAGAGAATACGCTTTTTCAAATTAATTCTATTTGATAATACATCGTGTTATTTTTTTGCATTTAAAAAAAAGAATTCGAATTAATATTAAACTAAGTCGTTCATAAATATTACTTTGTATACGTGAAATGGAAATAGGTAATACCCTAAAAAAAAACCTCACTTCATAAATATTCTTCATTAGCTCGTACAAGGTTTCTTTGGTAAGTATCGCATCTTAAGTTGCCGTGAGTAGATAAAGTCTGCTGGCAGTACAAAAAGCTTGTTTTATTAAAAGCAATTATTTTCCATGCTTTTAATTTCAATCAATAAAGTTCTATCAGGAGATTCATGTTCTCACAGGACTTCTCATCGCTATCAATTATCGATAGCAAAGACACGTTCTCCTTCATTCAACTGTAGAAATTAGCAGGAAACTTAAACCTTCATGAAGATTGAGTACACCTTCTAAGGAAACTGTTTAGCTTTAAAGTTGCCCTCACCGAGCTCCGTGGACACGATTGAAACCGAAGAAGATCCAGAGCTAGCCGAATTTCATCATTCGCTCGGTGGGTAATGTAATAACTCAAAGAAAGAAAGGAAGCCCGCAATACACTTAGACGCGTAGCCCGGGCTCCAGCGGCTGCTGAAATCGATCTTGCCTCTAAGTTTAGATGGACGGCGAGAGATAAGAAGAGTGTTAATAAAAACGTGTCGTCAAAGGGAGAGGGGAAAGGAAAAGTCATCTCCTGTCATCAAGATTCCTTGAAGTAGAGTTCATCCACTTCTCACCCGAAAGCCAAAGACGTCAAACGGCCGGCGGAAAGTATACCCAAAAAAATATTTATACCACTGGAATTCGAGAGGCAGGGCGACGTGAAATTAACACAACAATAACAAAAACGACAACGAGGTTGTGACCCTTGAAAGAGTTTATTATTATATTTTTTGCTAGAAAACGTGTGACGTCTCTTACGTAGACGATTACGAAAGTCCACTTCATTTTCACGACCCATGATTAATCTTATGTCTACATGCAACCCTTGGAGTATGTTGAAGAAAAACCTAGCATCAAAGAATGTTTATTGCTTTTGGAGGAATTTTATTGCTTCACTTGGATTTAAAAAGATTGCCCTCACTAGGACAACAAAAAACGCCATTAAACTCCGTTATCCCAGATCGAAGCGTTCATATCATACTCATAAATAATTTCAAAGTAATTAATGAGGTACGCGCTCAATAAGTACCATTATAGAATTTAAATACCATAGTTTAGAATTAAGACAGAAAGTAATGCCCCATTGTAGTTAATGAGATCCAAAGATTGCTCAGGAAGTAATGCCCCACATTTTTTTCTCCATCAGCCAAAAATAGACATAAAAATTGAAGTTACCCGCATATGTATAGCTGCAATAATCAATTAAAAACGTCATCTGAGAACAACTGGTGCTAGAAAAGAGCTTAATTGAATTCCTGATTGTGGAGAAAGAAGCGATGGCGACCAAACAAAAACCTTTCTGATTTCTGTACGGAAACTCAAAACGTTAAAGCTTCAGAAAGATGAGGCAGAGCTGCATGATCAATACGCTCTGGGCCTCTCAATCACCAGCCCAGACGTGTTGAGCCGTGACATTATGCATGAGGATCGGCATATCACAAATCGACACTTGGCCCTACAGTTATCAGTCAACAATGAAACCGCGACAAGTTCTCACACCAATCTGATAACCCAGACTATTATCAGAAGCAACGTCAAATTGATTGAACTGCACTCCTCCTTGGTCCTAACTAGCTCCTCTGGTAATATTTTTTGTCCACTTACAGATTTAAAAATGACGAGGGCATGTGAACAGAGCAAGAACTGGTAAAGGCAAGCCGCGCAAACGAATTGGGAATTATGTAGAAAGATAATGTGTATAAGGGAAACAGTCGCATGTTTTGAAAATTTAATTTTCGAAAGACAAATTGAGTGGTATAATATTCTGGCAACTTTCATATATCATAGCTGTGCTCTATGCAAAATATTATAAATTCTACACGAAAGTTGTTTTGTAGACTAGAATGTGGCATCGTCGAGATAACTGTTTACTAGCTCTCAAGCAAAAATAAAATCATATATTCATTGGATATATATTCCTTAAAATTTAAAATATAAATGTACTTCTTGGAACGTAATCATTATCTAAAGCTGTCATCTATATCTATAATACGGTAATTCATATCATATCCATAGACATAATAAAGCTAAAAAACGTGGCCATAAAAAAGTCATTTTGATTTAAAATCTTCATTTCTCAGAAGGCCTCCCATGGGCTGCATGATTAAAACGTTGCTAGTGACAAATCATAGGGACAGATACTGAAACCCTGTTTTTGATCATGGAAAACTCTATAGCATGACAAAGTTTTTTGTTTGTTTTTTTGTTTTTTTTATTCAAATAGAACATGAATGAAAACAATTCGCAAGTTTGTTTGGTTATACCCCAAATGTTGTTTTATACGAGTATTTCATTAAAACAATTAAATAAAGATGTGTATAATAGTGAATTAAGTTAACAATGGCAGTCATATTTTCCAGGGCGCGAACATTATCGCACATCTCCACTGTTAAATCCATAACGTCTTTCTAAGGCATAATTCAGTTATCTTAGGTTCATTGGAAATATTAAGACCATTGAATTCGAATTCCGAGAGGGCCCCAATTCCAATTTTTAGGATTTTGAGTTTTCACGTGCGAACAATTTATTTTCTACTCATGCGTCTGTGGAAATAAACTCATGACCGAACTCATAATTTTAAATGGGAAATTGAATGTCATATTGAAATTTCCTTTGATTTCCAAAAAAAAAATAATAATTGGGGTTGGGCCTCTCTTGGAATCCTCGATTCAATTTGGCCCGTCAGCCCGCAAATAAAAACGATCGGGAAACGCGTTATATCGAATAACTAATAGTCACATACTTTGTGTAAAATTTAACAACTTTCGATATTTCCCAGAGAGACGAATTTGGAACTGATACGTCTGCCCTTTAAAATATTAAGATGTTATTATGGTAATTAAAACAAAGAAAAAAGTCGTATTTCAATACGAGTCATTTGCAGTCACGGAATTTTTCTGTGAACAGTGCGTGTCGCTAATAACGTCAGAGGGGGAAGAAGTCGAAGAAACCCAAAAAATATTTTTGTCTGGAATAATGATGTAGCACTATAATTCAATCGGTCGAGTGAGGGTTTTATTCCTCTTTCTGAATGTTTTTCCTTCGTATATGCTTGAATTTTAACGGAGTGGCCGATGTCATAATTGTCGATGTTTGCAACATATCTAACCTTCAGCTAGAAATCTTCAAGAACTGTGCATAGACATTCGCGGGCTTTTTACTTCTGTGCCATCAATAATACAAGAGCGTATTCGTGCGCAATGTTGTTTCACATCTCTAATGGGTTGTCTGTTATGGATACATCTTTTCCAAATAAAGTGAAGCTTTTATCATTTGACTAATATAGTTGAAGAACATGATCATAAAGGGTGGTGAATGTGCAAGCACTGGTTTATTTCCAGGATTGTTTTTATTACCAACGCCTGCTGCGGCGGGAACAATCTTAGCAGGAGCGCAAAAACCGGAGCTCTGCGGCATGTCTAGAATAGAAATGCTTACAATTTTTATAAGGTCAAAAATCTCATCACGGAAGTTAAAATAATTAACAACACTGCTGATCAGATACTCAATTGAAATTGCTTAAGCAGAATGTTTATTTGGTGGATTTTACGTGATTTAATGAATCAGTGAAAATATTTTTTAGAATAATCTCACGCAACTCACTTTCGCTCAACGATAAGAAAAGTAGGTCGAAAATAGTATATAGCGAAATCTTTAGACGAGGCATTCCCATTCAACGAAGGAGCTCAGCTTTACTGGCGACTGACTCTGACTCAACCTTGCTAATCGTTTAGAGCGAGGAAATTCGCGCGGGGCCCCCGTGATGCATCGCAGACGGAAGTGCGCTCGACGATTCGATTCCGTCCGCAGAGGAGGCACCCGAGAGATCGGGTCAAACGCGAGGGAAAATTAGCAACACTTCCCCCTCAAACCCGAGTAAAAGATTATTTAGTAGCAGTAACCTTAATGAGTGCGGTTTGTTCAATGGCACTGCGAAATCCTTCAGGGACGGACACCACAAGATACGCCGGCTCACCAGCCACGTCATGAGCCTGACTAAAGAGAGATAAATTAGCTAGGCAAGTAGAAATTGCTCATATCATGCACATCATTTCTCATATCGTTTTGATGCAGTCATATGTTTGCTTTATTCATGTACGTTATTTTTTGTGGGTTATTTACTGTTTTAGCTTTATAAATAAACTCCTCCCAATCCATAAATCATCCTCCTTCAGCATCCATTTGGTAAGGTTTTTTTTCTCTCCTCCCTTTAAAGCGCGGTTCTCCCGCCCTCTTCAGTTCAGTTTTTTTTTCCTCCTTTCTCGCTCATTGAGTTCCTGGTGCTCGTCGATGGAGTGTTTTTTTGCTACGAAAGAAAGAGATGCTGCACCTGTTGCTAGGCAACCGTATTTCACAAGCCTTGCAGGGAAGCGGTCGCTAAGATTACTTCCGCGAAACAGCCTCTCTTTTATTTCAGTCGTTTCTGCGTGGTTGGCCTAATCACGTGGTCGTGGTTAATTGAGAATCGAAAAGGAACAGGGGGTGATGAAGGATTTCCGAGTGACGTTACTGACGATGCGAATCCTCGCCGAAGCCTGCCGAAACAAACCTAATGATAAGCCGTCTATGTGCGTGGTTCTCCCGACCTCTCTCTCTCTCATCCGACCGCCAGCCGCATCCTGTGACTGCACTGATGAGAGCGATGCGTGATCCTCCTCACATAGTCTCCTATCTCTGTCATGAATGCTGTTTTTGTCGCTGTCTGCGCTTAGAGGCGGCATGTGTCCACCGTTTTCTTAAAATACAAAGTGTCGCGTGGCTTTCTTCACTTTTTTGGGCAATGTAGGCGGCCTTTAACCGAATTTCTCCGAAGTAAAGGTTTCTGTTGGCGTAATCCGGTTTTGGTTAAATCGATTTTTCCGCGAATAGCTTTACTTCACCTTTCCTTGTATCATTGTTTTCTGGAAACTTCCAAGTGTTTCAACACTTGAGGTGAAATCGAACTAATTAACATGTAGCACTTAAATATTAACGTGTTATAAGAAAAAAGGATAGCGTTGACATTTTTCCGAATTCGGGATTATTTATATATATATATAATGGGGATCAATATTAACAAATAACATTGATGAACAATAATATCACATGAAAAACTGCAAACTGCCAGAGAATGTCTTCAAAAAATAAACTTAGTTTCGAAATGTAATTTGTTGAAAAGTTATTCGAGATGTCATTCATTATACGGCTAACCAATTAACTAAATTAATTGCTCTAAGCCTTAACTAAATTAAACGTAGATTTGGTCGGCATGGAATTTCATTAAGTGAACGGAGAGACTGCGATAATTAGAGAATTGACATAAGTTTTAATCGGTTTTAAGGTTGATTTAATTTAAAAAGTTCCATGTATCGAGTTACATTAAAACTTTGTTCATTTTCTTTAATTGCGGACAGAAGGAGGAAGGGCGTAGAACAGATAAGATGATGTTTAATAAAACTTTTAAAGTCTTGAAATTTTTGGAGTAATCCAGTTTTATGGATCGTAACTTTTATCTTTTAAAAGTTCTAACTCTTAAGATAACGCACGAGTTAGACTTGATTCGAGTATTTGGGATTCCATTCATTTTCATATCCGCAGGGAGGATCACTGGTAAAGGGCCGTGATCTGAGAGCTCTTCGGTTGGTCAATCTATCGCTAGAGGGATTTATAATGACCCTTAATAAATGAACGTGAGACCTCCAGAGCGCCAAACAAACCCCGGGTCAACGGAAGATGGCTGCCGTCCGCTTCGGGCACTCCGACTCTCTCGCTCGCTCGGTCGTTCGTTCGCTTCAAAGGGCTTTTCTTTTTCTTTGCCTTTTTTTCTTGCTTCGCGCATCTATTGAGTGAGAAATAGACACTCGATACTCATGTTCGCATGAAGCCAGCAAAATTTTACGAACATTTAAATTTTTTTAATTGCAGGAGTAAAGAATATATGGATTCAGTTTTGGAAACTTGATGCTTATTTTTAATTTAGCTATTCCTCGGAATATTATTACTTACCGTATTTCTTTGAATAATAGCCGCTCCATTTTATCGCCGCCCTCGTATAGACGCCGCGCCCCATAAAGTTAAAGTGCTGTGTTCAAGAAGAACGATAACTTCAATTCACAATTTTGTTAAATAACAATATCCTGATGGGGACAGAGGATTTCTCTGACTATTTTATTTCTTTAAGCACTCTGATAAGAATAAAATTTTGAACATAAATGACGATGCATCGACTTTTCCCAAGTTTCTTGTGTCTTCCTTTAGATTTAAACTTCACTGCAAGACATAATAAAGATGGGGTATTAAAAATTTCGTAGTGAAAACAAAAAATATAATATAAATATTTTTTAAAATTTGTATATTATTAAATAATTAGCAATTAAAAATTCGCAGTTCTTTACTTAACAGCAGGACAAAACGAAATGAATGAATATTCCGTTAAGGTGGAAAAACAAAAGTAAAACACGAATATCCAATTCATAAATCTCGATATTGATTGGTTAGCTGGTTGTTGAACCAAATCTCTCTGGCTTATGTATTTCCATTTTACTCAGTTTTTCTTTTCCTATAGTATCTTGATCTAGAATTTCGTTCCTTGCTTATTGTATTAGTAGAAACGGGTTTTAGTAAAATAAAATCTTCCTCTTTACATTCAGTCAAATAAATACCAGGCAAAATTTTGATTTTTTCATTTAATTGGTAAAAGCAATTACAGTAAAAGCATGCGTAAAAGTATAATTTTTTTTATTTATTTTGCTATAAGACGGCACAATGTATCTAATTGTCTCAGAGTTTTGACGCGATCTGTTAACAAGTTCGTTTACAGCTATTGGTTTTGTTAGTCGACCTCAAGTATGCTCTGCAATCTTCGATAAGAGTTTGCCTCAAATTTATGCTGCCAACGAGATTTCTTGTGTTGAAGTGGTGGAGAAAGCCAGATTCTTGGATTTTGCACCACGATAATGCGCCGTCCTATGCATCGTCCAAAAACTCAACGATTGTCATCGACCAAGCCGCGTATTCGCTAGATATGGCCCCGTCTGACTTTTTTTTTCTGTTCCTCAAACCACTTTAAGAATATACTTAATACTTATAAGAATTATTTCAACGAATAGATTATTCATTGGCATCAGTATATCGCATCAATTGAGGCCTATTTTGATGGCGACAAAATAGATTTGGATGATCAAACCAATATTTTGTGTTTCATTGAACAATTCCCGATATTTATTTGATTTAATATATTATTTTATTATTCTAAGAGATATCTTGCGAAATATTCTTCTCTTATTTTTTCTATTCTTCGATGTTGTTTCCCTTATCGATGTTGATTAACAAACATTTCAAATAAGCTTAGTGGCCGAGAACGATTGGGTAGTCTTTCCCTGTCTCGAATTCGTCTAATCTCAACTTGGGCATGGATATTTCTGTTTATCCCACGATTGCGTAAAACTAATAGTTATATGGAATTGTCTCAAGACTTTATTAAGATATTAGTTATTTGAAAGGGCGCCAAATGACCTAGATGTTAACACGCCCAAAAACCGAACGAAACAACCAACCAACAAACATTTCAAACAAATTTTGCGGCCGCGTTCGCGTCTCAGTCAGAAATTTTGGATTTTGTATAATGCCGATAGTTTAATAGAAAAACGAACATGGATACTTAATACTGCACCTACGATTCTTCGCGAGATAGCAGAGAAATTTTTTTTGCCAATTCCTTTAAATGATAAAACTTACAACTTCTTTAAATAGATGTATGTGATGAGGGCATTTCTCGTCATTTTTAAATAAATGTTTTATTCAAGCTAAACATAGAAGTGGTCATTTTTTGCACATTTTACTTCATTAGTTATTTGAAGAATTTCAATACCTTAAAAGTATATTCTTTATGATCTAAATTGACAAATATGTTGCGACCAATATTTTTTAAAATTCCCATAAATTAAATATGTCGCTCATGCAAATTGCGCACTTAAAAGGATGCAATAGGCAATAAAATCTCGTTACGAATATTAACAAATTATTTATATCAAGGTGCGTATTATAATGTTTATTGAATGGAGGAATTTGACATGGCAATTTATAAATGTTTATAATGACAAAGATATTTTGACTTTTTTTCGTTTTTGTTAAGATACCAGACAAATTTAAGATATGAAGAACCAGGAGAAACAAAATTCATTTGACACAAAAGCTTTCTGCCCTCAAACTTTTTGTCCTCGAACTGCCCTCGAACTTTTTGTGGTCAAGTGGGTTTTGTGTCTCCTGGTTTTTCACACTGTAAGTAACCACAGCCCCCAGATGCTTATTTCTAATTGTTTAAATTTAAGGTATATAGAAAATTTTGATATAAATTATTATTAGTAGTGTGCATTAACTTTTTTAAGGCTATAAAGTTTGTTTTTTTTTTGCTCGAAAATTATGGTTTCGCATGAGAAAAAAATTGTTAAGCCTGTTTTTGGTTAAATATCTTCTTAATGAAAATAAACATTTCGGAATTAATCGTCTTAGCATAAATTGTATGGGAGAGGAATCTTGGTGCCGTTTTTTTTTTTTATTCAACCTTCGGCGTACATGCATTGTATATTATCGATGATACAAATATCGTTATGGGTGGATTTTAGCTGTTTCGGCAAACTATGAGGTGGAGAGAAATGCTATAAGTGTTTCTGAACATGCAGTTATCCAATTTTTTAAGGAAAACCTTTTCTTTCTTTCAACTCGATATCATAGTAATTTTGTATCTCGAGGGTAAAGAGGGGAAAAAAGAACTTTCATTTTTTAAAAATTGTTCAAGTTATCACGTTCATGCTTAACCTAATTCACTGGACTTGTTTTTAATAGGAATTGCAGATTCGCTTTAAAATATTAGATCAGCCTGACCCTGTCCTATTAATAATTTTTATAACAAAATTCAAATATTAGGAAAGCCAAACGAAACGTTTTGACGGGAAAAAAAAGTCTCCGTATTAAAGAAATTAGACAGGTAAATCAAGTAAAAATGTTAAACATTTTATTAAAGAAATGAATATACTATAGAAAAAGCAGGTATAATGCATTAAAGCCACTTTCTTTTGCTGAAATCCAAGAATTCAATTTGGCTACGTTTGAAACCATTTCGTAGATAAGAATTCAATTTGGCTGAGTTTTATAACCATTCGTGAGCCTTCTCTAGCACTACATTCATTATGTATATAGCTCGTGCATTTCATGGGGTGATGAACACGTTGATTACTCCCGTCTTGCACCTTCATTCGCTCACCAGAGTAAGTAAGGATGACGGAATGATGCTGCTTCTTCGTTGATGCTATCAGGGGCAAGTCGCCTTGGCACTGCTCTTCAGATGTCATCCGACCCACGTGGTTAGACCTGCTGCGAAAAGGAATTATTTCGAGCTATTGTCAGAGTCGTGCACACAAGTAAAGGTTTTGCCAATTTTTATATAGTAGATGTTTCAGGCTTTAATTCGAATTTAATTTTTGAAATTATTCCTTAACATTGAAATTTGCATGCATTAATATAGTTCTCAGACTATGCCCTTATACTTCACTCATAAATATATAAACCATATTTAAGGATCTAAGTTAAAGGCTTAAGATAAAGATACTAAACTAAAGGTTTGAAAATTTCTTTTTTACAATTCTCGTTATAGTCCAGGACATAGGAGAGTTGGGAAGATATATCCGAACAGAAAAATTAACTTCATTATTTTACCCACGTTGTATTGCAACTATATATATTTAGTTATTCAATAACATCCACTTAACAATACAAAGATTTTATTCAGATATACTAAAGTCGACTTTCGTCCTTTCGGATATCGTCCATTTACAACTGAATTTCTTTTTTTAATTTCTTACAATACGGTTTTTAAATTTTAAACAATAGTTTTATATTCATTGTTAATGTTTTCCCGGTTACATTGTTGTTATATTGAGATTCATAATTGTTTAAAATTTAAAAATCGTATTATAAGAAATTTAAAAAAAAATTCAGTTGTAAATGAATACTGACGATGTCCGAAAGAACGAAAGTCGACTTTAGTTTATCTGAATAAAATCTTTGTATTGTAAAGTGGACGTTAAAAAAAAAGTTAACTGTTGGATATTATGACAGCTGCTTATGATATTTCTAAATATAGTTCGAATTCTGTTCCTTTCGTATTTCGTAGGTTCCGATAGTTCATGGTATTTTCCATAAGAAATTAATTTCCTGAATCTACTATCTAGAACAATGCCGTTGTCTCACCCAGCAGCTGGAATTAGCTACAAACTCAGCAAAAGTCTTAAACGCCATGGAATTCAATTATCTAATTTTTAAAAGACTTAAAAATTCCAGGTCCATAATAGAAGAACTCAATAATAGGCGCCACTAGTATAATAGCCGTTGTGTTCACTCTTCAATTTTAGTATCTGTTTACTATTCGGATATCCGTTGAGTACCTCTTTCCTCGCACTCATTTCATGCTAATACGTTAGATCGGGCACTTTCAATGTCGAGCACCGTGGTGCTTAAGGCACTGTAGAGTGAGATCTTCACCATATCGTTCGTTGCTATCGTAACTTGAGTTCCTCTGGAAATTACAAATTATCTAAAGTGTGCTTTCTTCTTGTTCACACCATTTCCTCTGATTTACATGATGTTCGATTTAACCACAGGTGGTAACGCCGTTTGAATCAAATCAAAAGGTTTACGGTTGTTTTGGTTCTCGCTCCGAAGCCTTCGTCTATTTCCCCACAAGTAAAAGAAAAGAAAGAAATTGAGAGCTACCCAATTAGGGTAGCGTGACTGCAAAACTATTAAAAATTTAAAAAAAAAAAAAGAAACAAAGAACTTCAACAACGCGGGGTAAAACTTAACAAGAACAATGGAGATAAAATAATTCAAGTTACATGTTATGTTAATAATAAAATATGGCATTGCGAGGCTGTTGTCATGAATTTTTGAGGACCCTAGTTGTTCTTCATGGAAATCAGATCGTATCGATTGATGTGCGAGTGCATTTGTTCTAATTTGTTGCTTTCTCTTAATGAAGATTGTCGTCTCTACGTTTCGGACTAACGACACGTGTGCTCCTCTAATTAGTTAATGTAACAGCAAGTTCGCCTTTTTCCTGTTTTTTTCTCCTTTTCCAATTATTTCGAAATAAGAGATTAAATAAACATCTAATAAGAAAACATTGAAAAACGAGACGAATGTATTTTTTCTTCCTCTTAATGTAACCATTATGAAACGAATTTTATACAAAAAAAAGCTTATTTACGATAAAGAACCGAAGCATTTTATTCTTTTTTAAACAGCAATTACTGAAAAACTGTTTGAATTTTATTAAATAATAAAAAAGATTTTCTTTCTTTTAAAGTTATTTTATTAAATTTTATTAAGTTTATTTTTGAATCGGTTGAGTAGTTTTGTACATCTCTTTAAATATCGTTCTATCATATGGGAACGCCTTTATGGCAAGTTCTTGAGGTCAGGGTTGCCACGATAGATGAGAACCCTCGGCAGTGCAGACAGACACTAAAACAAACCCCATAAGGACAGTAGAGTTAAGATATATAGAAGAATAGGATAACACCATTGTTGAATTTTCAGTTTCACCCGGAAAAAATTGGAAAGGATAAAAATACCTCATTATTTGATACTATAATTTTTAATTTTTAATATGATACATGTTTGTCGGGTAAACATCAAAGGAAATTTCTCTTTTACTTCGAAAAGTTATTGGCTTTGAAAGATTAATTAAGTAGATAATGGGAGAAACATATTTTATACGGGGTAAGAATCTTTTCACACCCAGCAAACATCAAGATAAATAATAAAAAAGCCTTCATTTTAAAAATGGTTCGGAAAACCCAGTGACATTCCGAATAAGTTGGTGAATAATTCTTTTCAGGAAGATTTATCGAGGGAACTCACCTCTCCCTTTTTCTATTTTCCTTCGCTTCTGGCCAATTGCCAATACGTAATTTCTTTCATAGACCTTATGCAAAGCAAACATTGAATTAAGTAATTGTGCGCACTTTTTTTTTTCTTAATAAACTTTGAAGCATGACTTCATAATAAACGTCATTCATTCGATTTCTTTTTAAATTTTAGAATGTCCTCTAGTTTTAAGCCGTGATCCAAACACATTCGTTTCTTAACCTTTTTCAAAATAAATAAACTTTTTCCCCCTTCTTTAATATTATTTTGTTCCCTATCAGGTGTCGTCACGTGATTTTTTAGATTACTGGATGTATTGTTCAGAGATATAACTTTTTTTTAACAAACATTTGTTTATAAGAGGGATTTATTTGATGTTAAATATTAAGTAGCTGCTATTAAAATGATGATTTCTTTAGTGGAAGGTTAAATAGCTGTCCTAAGTTTGATGACTTCATCAGCTTTGCTCACTTAATAAGAAGAAAATAAGATTTAAGAAAAAATGAGGAAGCGTAATCCACAATTAAAATCTTTATAGAGACGTTTTGAATTACATTTTGCCATAGTTTTTCTCATTTTCTTTAATACTTATTTAAAAAAAAAAAGAGAGAGAAGAAAATCGTCATCGTAAAGATGTTGTGAATCGTCGTCAAGTGGTTCATTCGGAGAACGGCCACGATTGCGACAAAGCGGCGGCGGCTGCGGCTGCGGCGATGGTGACAAAAATTTGCATGGATGCTCAACTAATAAGATGTCAACTTCAAAGTAACCTTTCCGTTTATCCGGAAAAAATACTCATTATGATGTAAGGGAAAAGTTTGTGTCATTTCTTATCGATTTCATAGGCTTTTATAAAGGTTTGGACTGAACTGCTTTCTTATTTTGTTAGAACCTCAACAACTATTGAAAGGTATTTAGACTTGTGTGCTTTCATAATTTTGAACATAGTGACTATATTAAGTACGTGTATGTCTTTTTTTTTTTCTTCTTAGCGATAAATAATTTATTTTGGGTATAAGATTGTAGTTAAATACTTTTGCCTTTCTTTTAACCATAATGGAAAGAAAAGCTAATGTGAATACAGTTTGCATGTAAAAGCAAGTACTTTTTAGCTTGAACTAGCAATAAGTATTGACATCAGTTTCTGTAATTATTTTATATTGATTCTGCAACGTATTTCATTTCTACACTTTCATTTTATTTTTATTTTCTCCATGTGAAGATATTTAAAATGGGCGAGTAAATTTTTGAATTACATTTAAAATAGACAAAGAATTTGATATAAAATGAAAATTGATATATTTCAACAGGAATGGTTAAAAATTTTAGGGTGAGCAATATACACCAAAAATAAGCAAAAAAAAACAAACTCTGTGTATGTAGATCTACAAATTTGAGGGTTAATATTTGCTTGTTTATCCGCGTGTTCATTTCTCTAGTAATAGTTTAAAACTTAATAAATAGAAGCCACAGTGCTAGTCAAAATAGCACTTTGAACATCTGGAGCGTCCTGTAACATCCAGTTATTTGATTAATAAAATATCTTTTTGTGCATCCAACTTTGGCTACGATATCCAACGAATATTTAATCAGTAAAACTCAATGTAATTAAAATGATTGTCAATCTAGAATCCCTTTTTTTAAATTTTCGTTTATCTCTTGCTATGTAGGTGTCATCGATCCGTCGACGTCATGTACGGCCTTGTGATCGAGTCCCTGGTCGAGTACATCCGGACGGAGTACGGCGAGGATACGTGGCAGGAGATCCGGGAAATGTCCGGCCTCGGCGACGATTCCTTCGATACGCAGCAGATCTACTCCGAGTCGATCATTCCCAATATCGTCAGCAACTCTAGTAAGGTGAGACACAAAGAAATCAGTCCTTTTTGTGGTTTAAAAAAACGCTTACTTGCAATATTTGATGACGGGTGATTTGAACTCTGAAATAGAATCGCAGTATTAGGTGATATGTGAGTATTAGATGATGGTCTTAGGTACACATTTTATTTTGGTTATTTTTAAAGGCATTAGGCTTATACACCGAGTATATTGTAGTTATGCCTAATTTCATGGGATCTAACAATATGTAGACTACAAAATCCTTATAAAAATGCGAATTCTTTAAACAGGCCTTAAGTTTAGCGAATATGAAAGCACTCAGCAGTTTCTCTGTGGAGCTGAAATCAATATTTTCCAGAGCTAATCAGCTTGGCGGAAAATTAGGTTGTTAGGAGCAAAATTTTTATTTGGTGGAAGAAAGGAATAAAGACTCTAATATCTGTTGAAAATGTCTGTGTACTTTCAATTTGTATTTTTTATTGTCATCTCGTTTAGTTCTAGAAGAGAAAAATGGTAAAAAGAAAAGTTTATAGAGAAACTTTGGTTATGTTTCAAAAGAATTCAAGACGTCTCTGAAAAGAGAGAAAAGAGAAAGGAGGACAAGAATGATTATATTATAATAAACTCGATTTTGCAAAATGTTTGAATTCTTTAAGTAAAAATTACAAACCCCTCGTGTGTCTAATGAAATTCCGCGTCCAGCCATTAGTGCGTAGAGGGAGAGAATGAATTGTTGACGATGCCGATTCGAATTCCGATTTCCTTTTCGAAGCGCTCTCTCTTTTGAAAACGATGACGACATTTATTATATTTCACTTTCTCGCCTCGTGCAGAGTTAATTATCCATCCATCACGACCCATTGACGTGACTCGACGAGGCCTTCGGACCAATTTAACGACTCGCCTTGAAACCGATCATCGTTGGGGTCCCCCTCGAAGTAGTAAGCGCGTGGCGTCGCCCGTCGCTTGTGGATCAGCGCACAGAGGTCATCACGCGAGGTCAGCGGCATGGGAGCCTTGCCTGGACCCATCTGGATCCATAAGAGTAGGAAAAGTACAGTTTCTTTGACCATTTACTGTTAAATGGGGTACTGAGGAAATGACGCCATTTCGTGTGCCTCGTAGACGAAGGTTCCATTCCTCCCGAAAATTACAAAAAAATTTCATTTTCTCTTCTGAGAGATGGTAAATGGTTTTTGAGAATGACTTCTGTGCAAATCCAATTCGTAAAGGAATTAATTATAAATCTAATAGAAACTGGAGGTATTTTTAAAATTGTTTCCAAGACGAAATAAAACTGCGTACAAATTTTGAATACAGGTGAATATTTTAAAATTTAAGAAGGTAAAACTGATCGAATTCTTTAAAACTAGACAGAGAATAGTCTAATGATTAATAGGGAGTGAAGTAAATGCCCATCTGGTATCAAAATAGAGGTTTCAAATGATACGAAAAAAAAAATACTCTAGAGAAGTTTTGCAATTTTCCCTCTGTCATTGAGTAATGATGAGCGAAAGTTTAGTCAGGAGATCAGGTTGCAAGAACCCACTTTCTTATTTTTTGGGGGAAAAGAAGACTGACGATGATCCTGCAGAGACACACAAAAAATCCAGTTAATTTATAAATAGCGAAAGTAACCTTCGTTTCGATTTACAAATAATTTAATTATAAGTTTGAATAAAATAACTTAAAAAAAAAACCTTTAAGATATTACTACGATAAATTAATTATGCCAGAAAACACTCGAAAATCCATTGCACTAAACACCCTCTAAACAAGTCCAAATAAAAACGATAAACAAGTACGACAACGAAATTGCTTAATTATTGTAAATTTTATACTTATTGTAAGAGCATATGGCATATTAAATTGCCAAAAAATTTATAAAACATTGTGTAAATAAAGTCACAGATACATTTCAAACATAAAATATCACGAAAATTACACAAGATGGTACATCGAAGCAAATGGATATCAAACTACAAACGATTAACAAGAAGGCAACAACCAAAAAACTGGATATTTTCAGTAATGACGGCAATGAAACAGGAATACCACTTCCACATCAATAATTTATTATCACGGATGCGCATTTCAGTTGTATCCTGAAAGAAGGCTGCATAGCAGCCGAACTGCGCATTCGTCACAATAAATTATTGATGTGGAAGTTGTGTCCCTATTACTTTGCCGTCACAGTAACTCAAAACTTATTTTGACTGTAGCCGGTAGTTGGCATCACTGACGCATTTGTGGATAAACAAAATCAGAAACGTTTTCGAGCAGAATATTAGAGAGCCCCTGCGGCTAGAAACAACATTCTTGAATGGGAGAAAAAGTTTTTAGACGCTGGTGCGCTTGATAAAAGAAGATCGGGGTACTAAGCACAAATGATAAAACACATCCATCGAAATACGACGACAGAGCTCGGCATCTAAATGTACACAGGAAGCTGTAGATATTAAGGAAATTAAAAGGCGAATTAGTGACATGATATCAGTTGTTGATGCTTGCAAGAATATGGCAATAAGTCTTGAAATCTCCGCGAGACGAATGGCGCAAGTATTACTGAGATGCCTGAACAAACTGTTAGAATTGCTGATTCGAACAGAAATAAGCTGTTTATTTTCATTTTGTATAGGTTTTCGTGATACTCATGTTTGAAATTAATATCACACATAGGGGAACTCGGGGCGGATCGGGATACGATCTTTTAAAAACATAATGTAATACAAAAAGCTACACATTATACAAGTTTTACTTATAAATATAAAAGAATAATTACCTACACCTGTGGATGAGATGATAACTAAACCAAGAGAGAATAACAAACCGCTTTTCCTCAAAAAACTCTATTTCTGTGGAAAAGTGGTTTGTTATTCTCTCTTGGTTTAATTAAGTTTTACTTATGTATGATTATTTTATTTGTAAACAAAAAACGTAATTTTTCCCGTACTTTCGGAACGGAATGGAGTAATTTTCTTTCGAAAATAAATAGGGGCCTTCAAAGAGTAACCAAAAGGGATAAAACTATGGACTCTTTACCTAAAAGGTTAATTTTAAAGCAAATCATTCAAATAGGCCCTACTATTAAAAACTGAACTTATTCACAAAATTCATACACTAAGACTGCCTCGTCATCATGGCTGTCTATTCCAGCACAAGCATGATTATTATGCGCCCATTTCAGACACTTCTGACAGGACACCAAGCCTTCATTTATAAAAATCTCCACAGTAAAGACATTCAGCGTCATCTTCACTTTCATCAGTCTCACTGTCCTCTCGAACGTCTTTCTTCCCTACACTATCATTTTCTTTACTTTTCTTACTCATTTTGTTCTTTCTATTTTGTTTTTTCTTAGCATTATTGTCAAATGACTTCTTCTTAACTGTTCCTTCCTTAGCTTTCTTCTTTTCTTCCCGTTTCTTTTTCCTTTCTTCTTTTCCTTTCTCTAGCTCGTCTTTCTTTTTAAGACTGGCTTCTAGTTCATTCTTATAGGGAGATTCCGTTAGAACAGTTGTCTTCCCTTTCTTTCTGTTGACCCTCTTCCCTTTCTTTCTGTTGGTCCTCTTTCTTCTTTTCTTTCTTTCTGTTCGTTCCGCCCCAAAACGTAATCACCTTAACCAAGCAAAACTATCAAACTACATCTAAGCATGTCTGCTTTCAGCAAGTAATAGACCTACCTTGAGTTGAAATTCTTCAAAACGTACACAAAACCTTCCGAAAACATACACATTAACGATTGCTTTCAACGCGTTAGCCGAACGAGTCACAATGGCGACAACTACTTGTTCCCACCTCGTTGAAGTAGTTTCACTAGTTTCCGGTAGGTTACAGCACCATCCAGTAATTAAATTAACGCTATCCCGTTGTACCCCGCTATCCCGTTCCGCCCCGAGTTCCCGTAAAGGTTTCCACCAAATATGTGAAAAAATCTGCCTCGAGTTTTTATGGCGAATTGGTCCACCATTAAAACCATTCATGTGGACCTATTGGCCTGTGCATGGCAAGAAAATTACACTCTCGCCTGGGCATTTTACCGTGTAGTATGCGGCTACCACGTGGAATGCTTGTGATTCATTGTGATCAGTGGCGTAGCTAGAAATTCCTCTTGGCGAGGGGGCTGGGGGGGCTCTTTCATTTGCAGAAGTAGCATGTTAAAAGAGTAGGCAGCGTTTTCAACCTTTTTCGGCTTTTTACTTTCTACAAGCTATGATCAAACAAAATAAAAATAAAACAATGTCACATAGTTCCTTCATCGCAAATTATAGCCCCTAAGGGGAAGGGCTGCAGCTCAATTTCCTTGCTACGTCCCTGATTATGATGTAGGCAGAGTTTTCCTATTCATTGATACCTTACACGCTATTCTTTAATAAATAATTACTTGTATTAAACACAAAATACTTTCACTGATGAAGGAAGCATAGCCCCCAAATTTTACATCTGGGTCATTTTGTGGATTTGTGGTTTCCAGTCTCATTCATTTTGTCCAGTTTCTGGCTCTGTAGGTTTATACAGAGAAAGTTTTATCTTGGACAACTTAAAATATATCAATGAAGTTTTATCTAGGAAGTTAATAATGTCCTTAATATAAAATTTGTGAATATTTTGCATGATCTTCTTTAACAGTAAGGCGATTCCCCTTGGACGTTGACTTTGTAGATGAGTCCGGTTGGATTGCGATGACAGAAGCAGTGCGAACGTACCGGAGCTGGTCACTTGGGCATCGTCTTCGGGGGAAATGACGAGAAATGGTCGTGAAATCATTCAGACATTATTTATACTGTTAGATCCTCTAATGAAAATTGGCATATAATCCTCGAGAGAACGTACATGTAAATTTCTGAAGTCCTTAAATTATAAATATGTCACGGGAAAATTGATCTGTTAGAACAGTTTCCTCGTTACAAAGTGAATGGACAAATTACCGTCGGGAAATGAAGATTTTAGAATAGTTAGACTTAATTAAAACGAAATTCGCAATGAACCGGGACATGGGTAAGCCTCGAGTCTATAGGATCGCGGATTTGAATTCTAATGGGGTTCTAATTGTGTAAAAAGTCATATGTATTATTTCGGTAACATATACACGATGCGTGCTACTCAATACAGAAAAACTACGTAATATATTTTGGCTAAATAATTTCCATTTCAGGTTCCTGTATATTCAGAAATGTCTTCTACTAATGCATATAGCAGTCTCTCCCCCCCCCCACTAAGTTAAACAAACCTTTATACAAACACTGTACTTGATTATTGGTAGAAATAAGATGTAAACGAGGAACTTTGGAGTGTTGACTTTATTCTGTAAAGATGGAGCAGTTTTGTTACGTGATTTTCTCACATATGTATTTGACTTGTCCCTCCACCCTACTCCAACATATATTGTTCATCAAGTTACGAACGCATCAGATTACGGAATTATCAAGATACGAATTGACGCCGTTCAAATAAATTACAGGATTACTACAAAAGAAATGAACACGTTCACCGTTTTAAGGGAACCAAAGTATTTATTATTGATTTAAGGGAAATAGAATTTAAAATGCTTTTTAGTATATGTCTTTAAGTTTGTATGACTAAATTTACAGCTGACCGGGAGTGAAAGCCCTTTGTTTACATGGTCCACTTGCTCTTATATGGTCTGGCAGAACTTTTCCCAAGCAGTGTTCTGTTCCAGATTGGACATTTAACATATCGCATTCTACGATGCCACCAGACATTCAGTAACAGAGTTTCTTTTCCTACTCTATGCTACTACGCGTATCTGCATGTTTAAGGGCATATTTTCTGTAAAACGTTGAAAGTCTCCATTTCTTTTATAGTAAAATCGTATATCGAAATGCGAACAAAATATCAATAATGCATACAGAACAGGCACATAGTTTAATAGCTTAATAATAGCATTCGTAGGGTGAGGTTCGTTGAGTTTCTCTTAATGCAATCTCTGATGCCCGAGTACGCGGGTTCGATCCCGGCCGAGGACGACGAGGATTTTTCAGGGGTAAATACTGAGATCACGCACTTCCTTCGGAAGGGAAGCAAAGCCGTTGGTCACGTGTAGTCGTTTGCCGGCTGCACGTTAAAGAACCCTTGCGAGGCAAAATTTGCGGCCCCTATAACGCCGTCCTGAAATGACCATAGCAGTTGAAAAGGACGTTAATACCAAACAAACCAAACCAAACCAATCTTAATGCAATAAAATGTATTTATTTATTTATTGAAAGTTTTTTACAGTGTTGAGTGATATTGGAGCGTTATACACATTTATCAATCAACGTCAATCACTGTACAGTATTTCTTTTTATATTTTATTTACTTTTATTAAATGTATGGTGTTCTGTGGGTAGTAATGAAAGCTAATATGATATAATTCAATAAGTATTGTATTTATCATTAAATTAGGTAAAAATTTATAAAACAACAAAATTTGAATTTTTGGGGTTAGAAAACGGATTGTTTAAAACTTATTGAGTATGTACAGTCTATTCCAAAAGCGTTTTCACTTAGGCCAGGGCCGTCCAAATCGTGCACGTTGCTCGCGGGCAAAGCTCACGGGCAAAGCTCACGGGCAAAGCCGAGGAGATAGCCCAAAACTCAGGAGAGAAGTGGGTATAGTTTTCCCTATGCAGTGTTGCCAGGCTTTAGGGGGCGATTCCGTTAAATGAGGCATTATTTCTTTTGTTACTGAAACTTTCTTATTTTTCGTCTCGCATAACATGGTGCACATTCCGAAAAAGCATAAAATCACTGAACCAGTATTTAAACCGGAGTGGGAGAATCTGTTTTTTATTTTTTTCATTATTCACGGATCGGATTCTAAATGCTTAATATGCAATCGTGTCCTATCGGGAAAAAGAAAATACAATTCTACCTGACATCGAAAAAACTGTCACATTAAAACGAAGGAAATAAAATGGTAAACTGCCTCTGTTTTTTTTTTTTTACAGTGTCGAATTGATAATTAGCAACTCGACTTTAAGGAACTGATCAACATAATGTGCAATAGGGGGAGAAGGAAAATTACCCGCGTGCATGGGCGCTGCCCGCGGACAGAAATCTTGGACAGCCCTGACTTAGGCGAATGATGTTCGGCTTCCTTGCTATACATGAAACCAGTGAAATTCGGTTCAGGCAAGAAGTCGAGTTCGAAATAGACTGTACATCGTTTACGAACAATTACAAAGAATAATTAAGTTCGTAAATACTATACTCTTTCAAAAGCTTTTTGAGATTCCCTATTTAAGATTATATCTAAATCTTAGCAACTGTACTTCAATATTCAATAGCTATTTTCAATCCCTGCACAGCTTAGCGTTTAGCTTAATATATTTTCTTAAAAATACTTCGATCTCTTCTTTTTCGTTTAGCAACGGGAGCAATCCACTTTGCGAATAGTGGTTTCCGACTTCGATATTTCTCATTGTTTGAGGATATCGGAGGTTTTCTTCATCTGTCCGGTTACAAGAACCAACATGAACTCTCCCACGATTGCTTTCTCTCTCCCTGAATGAAGATTGGTTTCTTCCCCGGGCGAGCGAAGCATAAAATACAAACATGTAGATTGATTCTTGGTTAATAAATTTCCTTTCTATATTTAATTACAAGGAAAATTATTACTTTTTGTCGTAGGTTGAGCGAAAATAAAAATGCCCTCCTTGAATTGGTTACAGATGGAGAAATATTTATGTTGATCAGTGGTGACTGCAACAGATTTTCAGTGCAGCCAGCCTAAAACTGCCCGGCCATTCTTTTATTTCGCTTTAGTGGAATGCACTGTTTCGCAGGAATATTCCTCTGAGGCCGTTCTTTTCCCGATGGGTCACTGAAACTAAGCATGTTAAAGACTAAGAAAGTTAGGTTTGTGAAATTCGTTAGACGGAAAGACAGTACTGTATTTTCAATTCGTTCACCATTCATGAACATTATCTTTCATTTCCTCTATAGTTGCTGAACCTCTCAGAAGAGGAAATCATGGAGAACGTGGGCAACTCGTTCGTGTTCTACGTGGACCGCTACGGTTACGATCGCATTCTGTCAGTGCTCGGTCGCCATATGCGCGACTTTCTCAACGGGCTCGACAACCTGCATGAATATCTGCGCTTCAGCTACCCATCGATGCGGCCGCCTTCCTTCTTCTGCGAGGACGAAAACCGCAACGGGCTCCGGCTCCATTACCGGACCCGGCGACGCGGCTTCATCTACTATACCATCGGCCAGATCAAGGCCGTTGGGCAACATTACTACAATAGCAAAGTCGACATCGACATCATCCTCGAAGAAATCCAGTACAATACGCTTCATGTCGTCTTCCAATTGCGATTTAACAACACCGGCTTCGAAGACGATCAGGTAAGGGAATATAATACCATTATTTATAAAAATTAAAAATAAAATAAAAGAGCACTTTGGACCCGAGATGTCGATTTTTTTTTTTGCTTTATAGAAAACTTAAATAAATATCTGGAGGTCACTGCGGTGCCCTCGCCAGGTCGGGGTACTTTTGTCCCCTCTATATCTTTGTACTTAACTAATTTAGAGTACTCTGCAAATGGAACTAAACCTCCAAATTTCACGTTTTTAGCTTTTCTAATTCATAAGATATATGAACTCGAAATTTCTTTATTTAGATACCGATCATTAATAATCCGAGTTACTTTTCGCAGCCGTAGAAACTTGAAATTTGGCATAAATAAAAAATGCTTAGGATACAAAGAAAAGAAAAATAACCAAAAAATCCAGAAAATTGAAGGTGTTAACGTTTAAAGGTTAATGCCAAATATCAATTAACCTGCAACGGAATGGCTGTTATGCAAGCCGGAGTAATTGATGATGACATTGTTTGGCCAATTGTTAAGAATGCCCAAACAATGGCAATTTGCAGATGTGAATTTCATTTGAAATGGTTATTAATCTGGACACGGCAGTTTTATTAATTTTAAATTTAGAAACTGAATTATTAAAATTCAAGTTGATAAAGAACAGTTTCGTCGACGATTCTAACCGCAAATATCAATTCGTAAATTCGCTGTTTCAATTCTTCAAGAAAAGGAGGATTACTTACAAAAAGAATCCAAGTCAACCCACTCTTCATATAAAAACTGTAGCCAAGTCAACCAACTCTTTACCTGTTAAATGTTGTAAGATCTCATGTAGAACCAAGTCTAGCGCTCTTTCTTATTAACTCTGACACTTTCATTTACAATCACTCCAGTCATTACATCTTCAGTTAAAGAACATTTCGTGACTTGGCAATTACGCAGCCCAGAGAAATTTATTACATTATTATACAGGTATTGGACATTGAAACTGAAACACCTTCGCAAATAGCACTGGATACCCCAGGGCTGAATAGAACCTTCTGCTAGGTAATTAATCGTATGCATATCAATGAATCACGTGTCAGAGGTCTTGGTAGTCACTCCAGTAGAAGAGTTCGATAGAAAGCTTCAAATTGTCTGTGCAGAGCGCTATAATGGGAGACATATCCGACTTCAAAAGAGGGCAGATTGTTGGGGCGCGTCTAGCAGGTGCATCTGTGTCCAAAACTGCCACACTTTGTGATGTCTCACGTGCTACAGTATCCAGGGTGATGTGTGCATATGAACAGGAAGGACGAACCACGTCCAGGAGGAGCAACTGCAGGGGAAAACGTAAGTTGTCGGAAAGAGACGTCAGGACATTGACCAGGATTGTTGCACGAAAGCGGAAAACCACCGCAGCAGAAATCACCGCAGAAATGAATACACACCTCCAGGAACCTGTGTGCACGAAGACAATCCGTCGTTACCTGCATAAATCCAACATCCATGGCAGGGTTGCTATATCGAAGCCTTTCATCAGTAGTACAAATGCCTCCAAGCGGGTTCAGTGGTGCCGGACGCATAAAACCTGGACGTTGGATGACCTCAAACGCATCATATTCTCGGACGAGTCCAGCTACACTGTCTTCCAAACAACAGGGAGGGTATTCGTCTGGAGGAGCCCCTCTGATGCCTACAACCCAGACTGCTTGGCACCCACAGTCAAACACGGAGGTGGATCAGTAATGGGTGGATCAGTAATGGTTTGGGGTGCAAACTGTGCAGGACCTCTACCGATCCTTCCCAAGACGTGTTACTGTTATGCTGGCTGCCCACGGTGCCCCAACACCTTATTAAATAAAGATTTTGGATTTCTACCAGGTGTTTCAGTTTCAATGCCCAATACCTGTATCTTACAATGATATGCAAAAAGTTCACGCTATAAATATACAGGGTGTCTCACTTAAAGTAAAATCCGACAGAGTACTTTCCAATGGATGAATTATTTTATTTTTATGTGTATTCCATTTCCAAAAAAATCCAACACCATTTTCGAATATGGAAGTCAACTTTGAAATGTGCAATGAGAACCCCTATTTTTAATGGTATTTTCAGATTGAACACATTTGAGAAATGTGTTATTCTTGGTGCTTTTTCAATTGATCCTACCGTTTAGGAGATAGAGGCACTGAAAGTGTCGTGTGTTTGGATTAAAATCTACTGTGCTTAGGAACAATTTCTGTTGTTTTTTTTTTTGTTTTTTTTGCGTTTTCTCTTTTTTTTTTAAACCCCGTCAAATAAAAGTTCACTTTAGGTAAAACACTCTGTATTGTTGTCATGATATAAAAAATTAAAGATAGAATGGAGTTAAACATTGTTTTTCTTTCACCCTAACAAGTACACTATAAGTCTGAAGGAAAAATGACTGCTCACCATGTAAAATCTATGTCTTACATATCAGTTCAATCTAACACAAAGAACTACTATACAAAGATTGTGATTTTGTGATTAAACAATAAATCACAAAAATTATAATTTTCCCATAAAATGCAACAAATAGGATCCAACCAAAAAGCTCTGAGAACAAGTAATCAAAATCTAAAAGGTCTACTTCCGAAATAATAAAATTTAAACGCAGTACTCCAGAAATTTTCTAAAATATGAAGTAGTATCATATTCCCCCACTGAACAAATGCTAATATATCTAGAAAATTATTCTACTTGTAGACTGCTATCGACAGCGTAGTAGAAATATTTTTGACCCATAGTGAAGACCTAAGCAGTTGAGTGGTCATTAGAAATATTCTGGAACATGAAACCTGTAATGTTTATGTCAACTACCTTAATAAACACGAGGAGCAAAATGTTGGCGTGTTGTTAAATGTCCGTACATATCGTCCATTCCTTGCCATTTTATCTGTATATTTAGCACTTTCCGCCCACGCTCGAATTCTCACATAAAAAATAGTTGCCATGGCTTATGCACCAACCCTCGTAGATATGGTTGCTATCAAAGATGAAATTTTTAAACATAAGATTATTATCAGGAAGGCATAGAGGAAAGCTTCAACCTCTTCACTTACCTGAACACTTGAATTTAATATCAATTTTTGAGAACCGTTGGGAAAATATTGATTATTTTGAAATTAAATTATATTAAAGGGGAAATCGAAAAGTAAGTGCTCGTGGTAAAACTATCGATTTTATAAGCGTTAATGGAACTTCAAATGTAGGATAGAAACCGTAATTATCGCCGAAAGCCTAATTTGTAGGCCTTGTAGAGTCCATATAAATATACAAATTCGCGTAGGTGCGTAACGATTTTCGTTCTTTTGTTTAGGTGATAATCATCCGAGACGATCAGTTCCTGCCTATTAAGGCACATGTACTCTTGGACATCTTCCCTTTCTCCATCTTTTTCGACAGTAGTATGAAGATCAACTTCGTCGGTTGCAGTCTCTACACAATTATGTCGAAGATCGTCGGCCAGAAGGTCATCGAGGTGTTCCGTCTCATCCGTCCCCTTATCGACTTCACTTGGGTCTCGGTAAGAATCACTTCACCCTGACTTTATTTTTTATCTTTAACCCTTTCAATCGTCATGTCTATTATTAATGGATATTGGTTATAATAATGTTTACTGTGAATTTTTGATTCACATATAAAGACAATAAAATTCCTTTAAGACGGAATCCACTAGCACCAAAAATATTCCGGGTAAGAGGAGTTTCCAACATAAAGATATTTTAATTTTCTTTATAATTGCAAATTTATTCATACCCGATGGTTCGAATTATTTATACGCCATACCTCAGATGGTTCGAGGCCCAAGCTATGGAATTTTCTTTCCTATTTTCGTTATTAATTGCAAATTTATGATTTTTAGCGTACAGTAAATATATTGAAGAATAATAAAAAAAAAACTAGGAAACCATGCCAACTTTACATTGCATAATTTGATTCAGGATGACTGACAGCGTTGTCCATAAAAAGCAGAATGCTGCGTTTTTGAGCACAATCCTTCTACAGCCATTATTTAGGCAGTCATCTACGAATTTTTATTTGAATTCCATATAACTGGAAAACTGTTGATAATCAGGGAATATTGTTTAGCTGTTTTGCCAATCAGCACAGGTTTCTCCATTTTTTGTTAATCATTTTTTGTTAGTCCTGTAGAATTGGACTTGATATGTTTAAACGTTTAGATCTCTGAGTAACAAACCAGTTGAACACAATTCGGTTGAGTTCCTCATTATTAGTTTTCGTTTTACTGCTCCATTTTCGTTAAAACTTCTTTGTTGCTTCTTTTTACTTCAAAATCTCATACACTTGAGATTTTTACACGGAGTATTTTTGGTGTTTTATTTGTCACTTAGTCCACTTTCACGGTGTTCATTGACTATAACTTTTGTTCATACGTGCCACCTTTCTTTTTGCACTGCCATTTAACAGAAAATACCACAGAATAAGAGTAATCCAAAGTAAACCATGTGAAAAAAGATGCGTCGGGCACAAAGTAATGCTTCGTTTACTAAAACTTTCATTTCAGTTTCCGTCTCGATCCCCTTTTTAGTAGTCCGTTTAAGCGTTACAGGAGTTCGTCTCACAAGACATTTTTAATACGGCTTATGTAGGATTTTGCAGAGACCGAAAAATTTTTCGCGGTAAAAAAAAAGATTCCAGCTCATACCAGTTCAGTCTCAAAGGTTTTGAGGGAATCTTCAGAATATGTGAGCAAATATATTTCATCTGATTCGCGTAATTTTCCCACATTAGAACAATTTGGCAAAAATTGGAATCTTTCTTTCTCTAAAGTCTGATGTGGTCACGAGGCGGAACTAACAACAAATTTGTTCACTCTGCTTTGTTAACATGCCTGGCCAACACCTCCTAGACAGAAGGGCTGATAACGGAAACGTCATACATTGTTACAACATCTTTAATCGACCATTGTTAATCCTATTTCTACCAATAAATCTACATTTGGTCGACTAATGATGATGTAACAATGTATGACGTTTTCATTACCAGGCCTTCTGTGTAGGTGGTGTTGGCTGGCGTGCCATTGCAGAAGCGGAGCTGACAACACTTGTTCACTCTGCTTTGTTTACATGCCTCGGGTAAACAAAGCAGACTTTTAGATTTTAGTTCACATCGTGTTCCAAACAAGGAAAAATATTCTCCAATGATCCTAATACTTATATTTATAATTGTGTATTCCGTGAAATTTTCTAAGATAATTAGCACGTATCTATTTGTACATTAACATTGACGTATATTTCCAAGGTAAATGAAATGATGTTCAAATGTAGAATACACTGCACAGCACTTTTGTTTTGTGAGTAAGATTAAAGTAAGCCTAATCTAATGGTCATATTATCAATGCCTTTGTGGCTCTACCAATTCATTTTTGTTTATAACTCGACAGAATTGGATATACCGGTGCATGAGTTTCTTTTGCCTTCGAACTTTCAACGTATACGTTTCTGATCCTCGAAACATAAATTTTATAGGAATATCATAAACATCAACCCTTTTGCACGCGTACAAGATGATAAAGGATGCCTGTGGCCGTTCCACAGGGAACATTCAAATGTGAATAATACAGAATGAACCCAGAAGATATAATTTACCAACTGTCAATGAGGTAGCAGCAGCGTTTGAAGCTGACGATGGAGAACCAACCACCATTTGCGCGAGATTTATGCGTCTATCCAAGTACGGGGAACAACTGACAACATATGTCGATTTTGGCTCTGAACTATTATCCAATGACTTACCCGTTGCTATTTCCTCATGGAGAAGAAGGCTGGAAGATGAAATTCAGGAGCACTGAAGCGACGAAAGTCAGCATGTTAGCCTTCTACTCCTACAAACTGTACGAAAGGCCAAGACTGTTTAATCCGGTGTTATGCGCGGGGAAACTTACTCAGCAGTATATTGTGGACGCGTTTTAAAAATTGAAGAAGACCGGCTACAGTGAGTGAAAGAAAATCAGAAGACTTTGAGAGTGGAGGCTTACCACTTGACTTAATGGATTTCGTTCACAATCAGGCTGATAACATTAATATGAAAGCAGGAAAGATCTGTGTTCTACCTACGCCATTTACCGGGGGCAAACGCGCACTGCAGCAAAACTACCAGGTTCGGGAAACCAGATCTTTTCATCACATTTACATGCAATCCAAATTGGACTGAAATACCAGAACAGCTAGCTCCATACAAAACTTCGATGCATAGACCCGACATCGTCGCGACAGTCTTTGGTTGAAAATATGAGCATTTGTCGACAATCTGACTAAAAACTCGGTGCTGGGAAGGTGGCGGCATAGACGAACGTCATTGAGTTCCAGAAAAGAGGTAACGAATTAGTTAAGGCAAACCAATATAAAATGGAATGATTCTCAAAGGCAATTGTATGAATGTGTCCATTTCTTCCAAGAACAATTATAATCCTCAAAACATAAATTTCACAGGCTGTAAGCCTGCCTGCCTGCCTTACCTCTAGTTAATTTGATTGTTAAAAAAACACCATGCCGTCAATGCAACTGCGTTTTTTATATCTTGCTTGCTTAGATTCGCTGCAAACTCATCAGAATGTTTTTTTAGAGTTGCGTAGAATATTTTTTCCGAAGATGATCGTATATAGAAAAATAAATATCTTTATGCAGCGCTAAAATCGATTTCCCACCCACTAGCATTCCAACGTTTTTCTCGCATCTCGTGCTCATCCGTCTGTCTGGTTGCGTCGAAAACTGAAATCAATCAAAGAATACCGATGAGTCGGATTTGGGATCTTTCATAGAAAAAAGTCGATGGATTTTCAATTTTATTTCTCCTGCATTTTAAAATGAAACTGCAGTAAAGTAAAAGCGCATTCTCAAAAAGCGGTTCTACCGATTTTGTTGTAAAATTTCTAAGTTTGGTAGTAAAAAATTGCCCTCAAAAATTATGAAATGGACAAGAGAGTTGTTAACACATTCACTCATCGTTCACTTCATTCGTTACTTTGTTCACTTTGTTCATTGTCCATTGTAACAACGCTGAAATGTTTACTATATTTTAAGAAACTAAGGAAATTGCCAGAAAATTTCAGAAATAATAGCTATGTTTACGTTACTTTGCTTATAAATTAGTTCGAGGTCATGAATGTTAGAAAATGAAAAATAATTATTGCTATTATTACTATAGCAGTGTAAATGCAGTTAAAATTATAAATACATTTTCTTAGATATTAAAAAGGATCGATGGAGCCAGTTAACTTTCTTTTGGCACCAACTTAATTTTAATTTCAGAACATTTTCCAGTTCAGTGAAGTCGTTCTCACTTGTGGAAACAGTCGCAAAATAGATATATGTGTAAATATAAAAAAACGTCTAACTAAATCATTTTAAGTACCAGATTTTTAGTGTTATTTTCTTCTTTCAAGATAAATTGAATAGAATTAACGTTAGCTTGAGTTCACTTCCCTTATGCAGTATGTGAAGATGGCCAATGAAATTTTATGTTTCACCCGTCAAAGGATAATAGCATTTTGAAATGAAGGTTATATTGAACTATATTTTAATAAATTTTTTTAAAGCTCTTTATAATTTTTCTGCATTAATTAAAAAGTGCAAAATGGGGCCATAGAAAGGAAAAAGAGAGCGCTTTGAATTTTTCTTTAGAAAAGTGATTTTTTTTAAAGGAATTTTGTTTAGAATTTTGATTTAAAGGAAATTTACTTTCCATGCCATATTTTTTTCCCTTTACGTTTAAAAAAATGAAGGGAACAATTTTTTCTTCTTAGATAAGGATGAAATTGCTTAGTGAAGGGGAAAACTTGCTGCACATTTCCAGTGCGGTAGAATTTGAAAACTTTTGAAAGTTTTAACGGCTTCTCTCAGCTGGAATTAAAGTTCTTTCCTGTGGAAATCGGAAGAAAAAAAAGAAAAAAAATTCCGATCCAATAAAGAGCTCCACCTCAGTGGAGGCAACGCGTGTATTTGCCAGCATTTCGGTTATTCCTTAATGAAGAAATAAATAATCTATTAAGATAATTTGTTTTGGCTACAAGAAACTCTCATGTAATCTTAATGCAGTACTTTACTATTATTTAGGACAAATAACGATTTGTTACGAAATTGAATAATAAATGATAAACAAAACTAAATAATCATTTTTGGAAGGGGTCAAGATTCTTTCATACGCCCACATTTACAGAAGCTTTTCGTGTTAACCTAAAAAAGATTTTGCTTAATCAATCGTCAAATATCGATGGAAATTCCCGTGTTAATTAAAAGTTGGTAAGAAAATGGAACGGATCAATACAAGTAATATTTCTTCCAATATCTATATCTTATTGTTTACCTAAAACTACACGGATATGCAAAAAATTTAAAAGCCAAATGATACGCGGAATGAAGGAAGGAATTGCAAAAAAGTGTATTGAAATTATTGTGAAAAACATTTTTCCATGTTTTATAAGCTGGTTTCTGTAGCAAATATACATGCATTTAAAAGTTATGTAGTATTCAATTTATATAGACATCAAAGTATGACTATAACTCGCCTTAACTTCTACAATTAATGCTCAAATTGGTTACCGTAAGCATACATAAGATGTTCTAATTGATTGCGTTTAGTAGCTGCGGGAATTACCTCGCAGTCGGCGTTCCAATTTATCCGAAAGATGTAGAATAGAATTGAGATCAAGCCATTTAAGTTCTTCAACACTGATCTCATCAAACCAATCTTATACGGATCTTGGTATGTAAACAAGGGAATTGTCCAGCTGATACAGATAATTACACTGAAATGTTGTGAAATTTAGAGGAACTCGATTATCTAAAAAGATTTATGTAATTCGCAGCTTTAACAGTCCCTACTTTGGAGCCCGAATATAAAAAAAGCCCCAAATTATCATAGCCTTATCGACATACTGTAATCGGGAAGTAGTGAAAACAGACTGTCCGTCCATCATTATTGTAGAGTTCATTGGCGTTGAGTTTATGCCACTCCAATCAACGCTTGCCGTTGTTCATTGTGATTTTGGGCAATTACTCAGTCATGACAAGCAGATATTGTGCCGACGTTTCTTCCAGAGACATTTCAAAGTTCGTTCTCAGTATTAAAACCACCTACCGCTTTTTTATCACTAGGCAGTCCTGGTTACAAAAACCTACCGGTTTGTGCCTCTAAGCGTTTTCACTTCATCATAGCGTTGCGTAAATTTGATTAAGGTGGCTGAAGCAGGACAAAAAAAATACAAATCTAGATTACGAGTCATGCCACGTGGGACTCACCAAGGACGTATTCATAAAGCGTTTTAATGAACACGAACGTTCATGGCTGACAGCGAAAGTGAATCCACCTTTGCGGACCATTGAAACAAAAATGAACATCGAATAGTGCCAATTGATAAAAATATGACCATATTCAGGAAGGAAGAAGCCCGAAAAAATTTTATTGTACGAAACAATGCAAATAGAGTAAAAATTATTTATAAAAACCCGGATAATCTACTAAATAATCAGGTCTCATCTGAGAAAGATTAGTGAATGTCATAGATACCAACAGAATGTTAAATCAGTAACGGCTCTCTAAGGTCTTCCTGTCTAATTGTACGCCTTATTCTGTTCTTGTGTTATTTTCCTTGTAGCTGTAAACCCGTGATGATGTTAACCGAAATAAAAACAATTATTTTTTTATTATATAATATTACATGTAAAACTTCTTAATGACTACTACCAGTTAGGATGCATGAATTCAATCTTCTCCTCATTGATTGCCGAACTCTTCCAAAAACATCAGGGTTGTTTCTTATTGCATTATACCCAGTATTTACGCACCAGTATACGCAGTAACAGATGCCACTTATGGCAACAATATGTAATCTTATGCTTTCTTTCAACAAGATGGCGCATCCCCACATAATACATTATTTACATGGATGACGATTTGCAAAGACACTGGATTGGACGAAGAGGTGTACTTGAATTCCCCCGCACGTTCTTCTGGTTTACCACCTTTAGACTTTTACCTATAGGGGACGCTAACAGATGTCTTATATCGCAGAAAACCGGCTACACTGGCGACCCTTCAGGAAGAAATTGAAACAGTATGTTTAGCTACATCACTAGATAATTTGGTCAACGTTGTCCATGCAGCAGTTCACCGTACTAATTGGTGTTCAGTATTGACGTTGTCGTTGAAATGTACCTTGTGAATGTGAGTATTAAATATTTGTGGAAAGGTGTTGTTTTTATGTTTCCACAGTTTGTATGATAATATTCAGTTTTACGGGGTAATTTGTTTCTTCTGTATCAGAGAAAACCTAAGAGAACTCGTAAGGTTTATCTAATACTGGACATAGTTCTTTCGATCATGAAGAAATAAATAAAGACATTGTCTTTGCATAGCGCTTGCCTTCGTCCATTTTCATGTAATGTTATTTTAATTTTGGATTATTTGTTTGAGTTGGTAAGTTTTGGGAACGCGTAAAGATATTTCCATGTAAATTGCTTCTTGGTTGGTTGGTTTATTAGAATTTTTGGCGTCGACTGGTAAGGTCATTTTGCGCCTTTTACACAAGTTATATCTGTACGCAGCCCGGGACAAACACAAACATCCATGCCCAAGGCGGGATTCGAACCCACGACCAGGCGGACTCCGGAATTAGAAAGCCTACGCCCTAGCCCTCTCGGCCACCTGGCCGGAAAATTGCTTCTTCATGTATTCCATTTTGGCTTAGGAAAAATTTCCAAAAGCGTAAGACATCTGTAATTTGTTGCTTGGATCTATAGATTTTTGGGATGTTTCAAGTGCTGATTGTTGTATTTTCTCTGAATCTGGCTCCATGCACAACGCTTAAAGGTAAACTTCACACCCAAAACAACTTTGTTTAAAATGAAAGATGAAAATCTCAATAACAACGTAGCATGTATAAAAATTTTCAATTCGTACTCAAAATTGATAAAATATATAAAAAACTTTCATTTTCCCCCTCCCCCTGCGATAGATTCTGGCGCCATGGTTCGCCAACTGTTACGTCACAAGTTGCCGAGAAGTGCGAAGGAGTTTCGAAATCGTGACGTCACACATTGGACGCTATCGGTTAGTTGTCAGTTGGGCATCGCAATGGACTATGAATATGAAACAAGACCGGTAGTGACGACTACGATTTTGTTAACAGTGACAGCGATATACAAGGGCCGTTAGCAGAATTAAATGCTACTGCAATTTCTGCGATAAACAGCCCTATGCATTAAACCGTGAAACGGGATCTTCTGCTTGCCGCGTCGGCGTGTGCACATTAGGGCGGCGTATGCCTTACACAGACGATAGATAGGCCTACCTCCTCATTCTTTCGGCGTTGAACGAGTGCTGTTGCGGTCGTTGTTCTTGAAGAACGCCAGGCCCGTTTAGAGTTGGAAGAGAATCTAGTTCCACCTTCTACGTGATCTAGTTTCAGCGAATTTCTTGTTTGAATTGATACTGAATTTAAAACGGCGGATGCGTAGACAAAGCAAGACGCTTCAAAATGAGCACACGATGCTGTTTGGAGTTGGATACCAGCATGGATGAAGAATAACAGGATAAACATCTCCGTAGAAAAGCCCATGGAGCAATTAACCCATGGGTTAATTGCTCCATGGAAAAGCCCACCAAGTTCAATTTATGAGCGCCAGCTGGTGGCGTGCGCGTACTGTAGCAGACGACACCTTAGGTTCAATACAGCAATTCCTTCAAAAGAATGTGAAAAACATTTTAAATCGTGTTGTATAAAAGAATTAAATTTTTATTAAATTATTAAAATAAATTTTGGATGTTTAGCAACGAAAATAAATGACAGAAATCAATATTTTCATTGCTCCATGGAAAAGCCCACCAAGTTCAATTTATGAGCGCCAGCTGGTGGCGTGCGCGTACTGTAGCAGACGACACAGTATTATTTTGCAGTCGTCTGTGCGCGTACTGTAGCAGACGACATATTATTTTGCCGGCTTGTTGGCCGAGAGCGCTGAGGCGCAGGTCTTATCGCTCTCGCAACCAGCAAGTCGCGGGTTCGAATCCCGCTTGGGGCATGGATGTTTGTGATTGTCCTTTATTATCAAAAAGAAAACCCCATGTTGGGCTTCGGCCTGTTGGGGGCAACCCGCGGGTTGTTTAGATTATTATAAATAAATTTTTGAACAAAATAAGTAGTTTTTAATTACAAGCAGTATTCAACTCTAAAACATAATAAGCTTTTTGATTTCTAAGATTTTTTTGTTTAATATTTTTTGTGTAACGTAACTTGTAATATAACAACTAGAACAAATTTGGCAACAATTAGTGATATTAAATTAAATTCAATAAATATTTTACCAATTTGCTTGTATAAATTTGTTGATTTTGCAAGATAAATACTAGATAAACAGAAAACAATGGAAAAGGGAAAATGTAGGAAAAAGTATTTTCAAATAAATTATAAAGACAAAAATGAGAGCTTTTGATGTCATGAAGTAAAAAAAAAACAAAAACAGAATGGTGCACCTAAAGTAAATTAGAGTATTAAATAAATATTAATTAAGATAAATAAAACTCCTTTAATTAAAAGAAAACAAATAAATTAAAATAGATAATAGAAAACAATGATAAAGGTCACCCAATTGATAAAGTAAATGTTGAAGGACGAAACATAAATGAAACACAGGTCTTGTGGAGAAACTCGGATGAAATACAGAAGAAACACAGAAGAAACGAAGATCTAGTGAAGAAATGTTACACGAACACAGGGAGGCACACAGTTACAGATGAAGGAGGTCTATGATGAAAGTTCGATGATTCGTAACACGTAGATGACTAATTTTAAATATTTTATAACGTTTTCGGGATTTTTTCCCATCTTCAGTAATAAAGTTTTTTGAATGAATGGAAGATATAATAATAAAAAACAAAACAATGTATTCTAATATAATGTGTGATATTATGATTATTTTGATTGTTGTGATCAGGATTGTTGAGTGCAAGGGAAGTGATATTATATTTTTAGTAGTAATTTCCATTTATTATTAATTTCTATAGATGGTTTGGCTAAATTTTTTTCATTCGAAATAATGTTGATGGTTTCTTTTATTAGTCTTTTTTTATAATTCTTTACTAATAATTTTGATTTTGTTCCAATTCGGATTAGGATTTTGGTTAATGCAGTGGTTCACTAAATGATTGTTTTTATCTCTGTTTCTAAGTGCTCTTTCATGTTCTTTTATTCGTGTTATTGTCTTTTTTGTTTGACCTGTGTAAATGTGTTGACAATTGGCGCATGGAATTTGATATATTATGTTAGTGATGTTCCATTTTTCTTAATGTTATTAATGTTTTGGTTATGTTATTTGTTATTTTTGGTATGATTTTAATGTTTGGTATCTGTTCTAGTATTTTTTTCTGCTTGTGAAAGGTTTTATTATTGTATTGAAGTGAATATCTTCTGTATAGAGTATTAAATATGTAAAATTCACAACAAACCTTTCAATATCCTTCGGGAACTGAAAACAAGACAAGTTAGAGTTTTTTCGTCGATTATTGCTGCGATTTATCGCAGCACAGTATGGAACTAAATGCAGAGCAGCCATCATGTACGCGCACACCGTCCGAGGGCGCCACCGTAAAAAAACTTACAAGCGACCCATAGGAGATGTTTATCCTGTTATTTTTCATCCATGATACCAGTTCCCTCGCTGTCAAAAACTAATCCACTGTTTTTTTATCGATTCTGATTCTGCAAATCTATGTAACGTGAAATTTCTATCCGACTGTCTATTTACACATCCAAACAGAGAACAAATTGAAGGCATTCCGACATAAAACAGGTTAGCAAAATCTTACGACATGTAGAATCGTTCTAAGCGACTAGAATCTTTGACGACAAAATTCCCCGAGGTTCTCGCGGCAGGAAATGACAGCTTGTTCCGCCGTGTTCTGTGGAGAAGGAATGGAAGATCCCACGCAAATTTTCAATTTTCCGAGGCATTTTTCTTAATAAAATATTAAGAAAAATCGAAAAATTTTGAATGATAAATACTCTATTAACCTGGATTAATGTTATGATGCAACAAAAATAAAGTCGATTTTTTCCGTGGAGTTTACCTTTAAATGAAAAAATTTCTTACTTCTAAATGGTAAATCAATTCAGTGGGGAGAGAACTTTCAGTCGAAGGAAAGAGATCCTTGCTCCTTTACGGATTAAGTTGCTCTTTCGAGGCTGGAATAACTCTAATTGAAATCAGGCGAAGCAATAGACCCAATTAGTGCAAGCAAAAGAAAAATATTTACGAAATCAAAGCAATAGAAGAAACTTGGTAGGCCATCAAGAAAATGGATAAGAAACGTGGGGGAAGGACAAGATAGCCTTTTTGTTTGTGATGTATTAATTTTCATTTTGTTTATAATAAGATCACATTTTCTTTACTTTAGTTCGTTTTATTTTTAACTTTCTGAATATTGCATAAACAATAACTTATTTATTAATAATTAAAGTAGTAAAATAGCGTACACGTTTTTAATGCAAATGGTTTGGTAAAATCTTTCTTGTCCAATTCAAAAAATAACCCACATCTAAAAGTAGATATGCATCGCTGAATTTTCCCTGTTCACTCAAGATTTCGCTGATAATAAAATACGTTTGATCACGCAAACTTACCAATTTCTTCCATGTGTACTTACACCGTCTGTTAGTAAAGATCCGCCTTTAACGTTGGGCACAGCTGCCTTGAAATGGCGACGAAATCGACCATTATAGCCTTCTATTAGGCCAAAAATCATTGCTTAGATGCTCTTTAACATTTGATTTTCTTTTAAAGGCTAGCTGAATGTCATGAAAAATTTAACAATCCCTAATTCTAGACCATCTGGTCCTCTCTCAAATGGAAATGACTACAGGTTGAGAGGACGCAGAAGTCCTATATCTTTGTTTGGCAGTACCCAATGGGGAAAAAATAAATCCGCAAGAGTTTCACATAGCCTTACGAACTTACTTCATTTTCGAAATAAATTGCATTATATAAACTTATTAATAAGTTTCAGGTTTAACTAAGATAACTTAATCTATGAAACCATTTCTCTTTAAATGTCGGATTAAATTTCGATTTCATTTTCTCTTAAAGGTAACTGAACTCGGTCAGTGGAACGTCAGTTTATTTTTCTTCGGCCAATTTTTGTTCATTATACCGCTAATTAAACGAAAGGAATATCAAACGAAGACTATTTCTAACTTCCGCTAATTTTCGTAATTTTACTATGAAATTCTTACTGAGGGTCTAGTGCGTAATTTATTTTATTATTTCTATTTGGTTTACTAACAAGAAGCTGTGGCTTAGATTATCATAATTATGAATGAATTTGTCGTAATCGTTATCATGCAATATGATCGACTCTATCGCAAATGAGTAGCATTGTAAAGCCTCGTAAAATCAAGACTGAATGTTAATTTTCGGAAAAAGTCTTAATTTTAATTTTTCTTCATTGTTGTTTTTGCCGTTCAATTGATTTCGTTTCCATCCCCGAACAAAAGAATTAATTTTTTTTGTTATTTAATGATATATTTTTTATGGACATTTAAAAAAAATCCTTTAAGAACAATTGGAGAAAACAAGAATTTCTTTTTTATCTGTTTGAAATTAATTTCTTTCTCCAGAAATTAAGGCGATCGTTGCTATTGTTAGACTGGCTTTCTAAGAACCGAACTGCCGTCAAACGTATAAAATTTCCAGGATAGTGTAAGGCATTCCTCAGCGGATAATAAAAAATCGCACCCGTTTTGAATTTAATCTTTAAAAATTCATCCTCAAGTTACCTTTTGCATTTTTCTTTTCTTTTAGCTTTTTCTTTCCCTAAAAATCTTCTTTTCTTTTTGACTTAAACGCTCCCTTGAAATGGTAATAATAAATAGCAAACACAGGCGACCAACCAATAGATGCAAATAAGCGCGAACGATTTCAGTGAGAAGAATAAATGGAGAGCGGCGAGGGATCGTGTCGTCACAGGGAGACTCCTGTTTTTTTTCTTTTTTATTATTTTATTTCTTTGTTTCACATTCCTAACCTGAAACGATTTTATTTTTAATGAAAAATAAGAAAGACGTTTAATGTATTTTAACCTTACAACTTCTTGTTCTCAGATTCTCAGCCGGATGAACAACGTTTTTGAGCTGGTAGCGCTTGAACCTACGCTAGCGGACAACGGCGACGAAGTGGTTCCTTTCAACTCCAACGACGACTCAGGTGAGAACAATATTCTTCCACACTCCCAATACAAACATAAAAAGACTATGAAACCACTTAAAAACACTAAGCATTTTGCAAACGTCCAGAATATCGATAACTATTTCGAACATCCACATCCTTAGGAGTTCATCCTAAATCAACTTTTAAGATAAACTTATAATATGGACTGGAGCGTCTTAGTCACAGATTCTCAGTGTTAAGTTTAAAATTATTATTATGGTTGTACCCCATATTAAGAATAGTTCGCGACTAGATGAACTAACGAAATGAATTTTTGATAAGTGTTGTTATAAAATGTAAAGTTACCAAATTTCGATAGATTCTTTTTGAAATCTTAAAGGAATTTGAACAACTTGGCAAATTGGCAAATTTCTGTTAATGTCATCCTGCTTGCATAAATAATAATAATTATAATTAGAAAGCACAATCCTTTATAATCATTCACTTTGGAAATTAGTTAATTTTTAATTACGAAAATGAGCAAAGAGTATTCGCAGTGAATTTTATAAATACAGTTATTAGGACTGATTAGCATTCTTAAGTGTAAGATGATCACTTGTCATGAACAGAAGTATGCTAATAAATTAACATTGAAGCTGCTTTAGGAGAAAGAAACGTTGAAAATTAGTTCGTATTGCTTCATTAAATAAGCTTGTTAACAAAAATATATATACCATTTCTTACATACTCCATCTCTGTATGAAAGTTTATAAAGTAGAGCACAATAAAGATATCAACAAGAAGATTTTTATTTATATACATACAGTATATACAATTTTGCAATCACGCTACCTTCATAATCATGTGAATATACAATCTACAGATGCAGATATCTTCAGGTATTGATGAAGGTAACGTCGCTGCAGAAAAGTACATGTACATAACTATATAAATAAAAATCTGTTTGAGGGCAGCGTTTGTTGTTCTTCTACTTGTACGTAGTTTAGTTAAGCGTCTACAGTGTTTTAGTATTTTCTTTACTTCCGAAGATTTGCTTTTTGGTAAAATTGTGTCTCCATTTTTCATTCTGCGTTCTTATTTAACCTAATATGAAAATTTTGATTATAATAAATGAGAGGAGAAAATTATAATATTACTTCTTTAAATTATATATTTGAGGAAGTAGTTGCAAATTTAAAGCACCACCCGATTTTAATTCATTAGAAATGAGTAATTCTTCTGCTGTTAATGAGATAGAAAACAAATTGAATTTGATAGAAAAAATTAGGGTTACATTTAAATTTATTGGCAAAGTGAATCATTTTTATGTATTCAATTTCGACTTGAAAGAAGATTTTATCCATTCATAATAACCTAATAGGTAGTTTATTTGATTAATAAACGCATAATCAATAGTATTAATGGCTCACCAGTAGATTTATCATCACCATCTAACATCTCATATACAGGGATTTACGAAATCTGTGTGTAAACTTTTAGGAGTGGTAGAGGACCTTATTTTGAATATCTTTTTGTCAATAAACTGGGAATCGCAAATGAATCCGTGATACATAAAAAAAATTGTCGAACATCATACAGATTTCCTTATAATATTATCTCTCTCGTTAATATATTTCCAGAAAATGGGGAAATTAGAACACATGATACTGTTGGTCACAACGTTTTTAATAACCAAGTACTACATATTTGTTAAATTATAAACGATGTTCAAACTGTTGACCATGAGCCTCATTGAATTTCTGACAAGGCCAAAAATCCCTGCAGTGTCTCTTACATGGTCGCTTGCAGCCACAATTCGCGATACCAGCTCCTCTTCCGAATCCACGGCAGTATCGTACACCACATTTTTCATATGTCCCCAGAAGAAGAAATCTAAAGGGTTTAGATTCAGCTTTTCTGTATCAAGGATTCATTTGCGACCCCCAGTTTACTGACAAAATATATTCAAACTAAGGTCCTCTACCACCCCTAAAAGTTTGTACATGAGTTCGTAAAAACCCTGTATCCGAGTTATTTGGTTCTTTACTAGGGTTATATCTAGACACAAGAATAAAAAATGTTTTTTGGGATGCATCTTTTATTTTAGAAATTTTTTTAACTTAACATAAATGAAGTTTAAAATCTCAGTTCATTAGATTCGTATTTTGGAAGTTAAACTACATCAGCAGAACTAAGCGAATAAGTCCTGTCTGCTGGTGATGGATGCGTATCCAAAAGTGATTTTCTAGTTTCGTTATGTAATTGTGAATTCAAATAATCCGTCGTCCTAACACAAACCACACGAACAGACTAGTTCCCTTTAATTATGCTTCGTACATTGTCTATCTTGAAATGTCACCCAAAACCAAAATGATTCAATACGTCCGTTCTGCTTTTCCAGTTTTGCAAATGCAGATGACAACTTGTGAGATTATTTTTGGAGAAAAGAATCACGGATGCTGCATCACCCTTTAAATCCATTGTTATTGATTCTGATGAGCCAGAATCTAATTAAGCTAACGTTGACAATAGAGGATAATAGAGCTTTACATCGTTTGGATAAAGCGGTAAATCAATTGCGAACTTTTAATTAAAAACATACAGCTTAGAACCTTTGTTTTTAATTTTAGAATACATTTTGGCCAAAGGATTGGCTCATTTGGCGACCAATAACATTACTGATTAAGTCGGCGAGACTGACGACTTATTGTTATTGCAACGAACAATATAAAGAAGAGAAGAACCATTAAAAATGACGAAGAGTACTTTTACTATGGAAATGTTTTTACTTCACTTGAAAAATTAAATCCCATGAATTTGACACTTGAGAATAGTCCATTTAAATTTCTTAATTATTAAGTTTAATTCGTTTAATTGCGCTAATGTTTCTTTTCAGTTCAGTTTTAATTTTCATTGCAATATTAAAGTTTAAGTTTACTCTAAATACATCTTAATTAGATATGTAGAGCTTTCAAAGTAACTCTTCGCCTTCTTTTTGAATTTGTGCTGAGTATGGAAGATGAAATTGATTAAATTTCCCTTTTTACTTAGGAGCAAGCCGTAATATAAACTGGATGGATTAAGTTAATTAACTGATGACTAAAAAAAGAAAATCGTGGTTAATATAATTAGTTGCTGAAGGGATAAACAGTTTAATGATTACTTCTTAAATATGATTATATTCGCATTGGCTCTATTAGGATTCACTTCATTTAATAAATTAAAGCCTCACTGTATTCGCCAACAGTTCAGATAACGAGTAGTAAATCTCCAATTACTTTATATTTTAAGAAACTGGCTTTAATGGTTTCAAATCGCCTAGAAATTATTTAGAGAAAATGAGTTTTGGGATCGTTTCAAATCGATGAAAGAAAACTCCACCTTCTAGTATGGCTTCTTAAAAGGTTTGGAAACTTCAAATACCACATGACCTATATTCTCGAAACTAGAAGCTGTTTTTAATGTCAGGTATGTGAATAAGCAATTAGTAGATAACTAAAAAACTAATTAGCACGAACATTTATATTTTTATTACGTTCAATTTGTAAGGTTGAATGAGAATCAAAATAAGGCAATTTCCATCATAAGTTGATGCAAAATTCTCATTATCATGATGGTCATTACGTGGGGCCTATCATTTTGAATTACATTTTATTCCCCCTCCCTACAAACAGAGCAGTTATAATTTGGAAGATTGCACTTATCCCACCTGTGTGACGTCATCTCGAAGTCCACCTGGAGCCACGTTTTAGAATACGTCGCACTCAGCCTGGACAGCTGCATGCAGTTCTTCGAAGTCTGAAAATTGATATCCGAGCGGGTGATTATCAGAAGCGGTCAAGCCCTGGGAGTAATGCTAGCCATGGTAGTATTTGGAACCCCATCTCGACCATGACGGCAATACCATTCCGACTCGTATGGGGACGCGCATTGTCTTATGTTGCAGAAGAATAGCTTTCGCTCGTTTTCCTTGCCATTTCATATCAATTACGCGACGCAATCTGCAGAAGGTCGCCACATACATGGTGCTGTTATATTAAGTAAATAACAGTTCCAGTCAGTCAATGAAGACGATGCCAAACTGACGGGGCTCTAGATACTGTCACACAAATTGTATCACCGCTTCAGAACCTGGAAAAACCCTTGCACAGACATCATTTCGCAGGCTTCGAAGAACACCTAGGATGGGTGCGACGCGCAATACGAAAAAGTGTTTAGAGAGGCTGCCATAACTTTGTTGCAAGTGCATAAACATGAATCTACTGAGTAACGGTTTCGCGTGTGTGCGAAAAATGTAATTCAATATTACATTTGGAATACAATGCTGTAGGTGCTTAAAACAAATAGTTTTCAAATTTTTAATCGAGTGCATTTATCGTGGTTGTTGATAATTAGTTGACCTGCAATTGAGCTTAATATCATTGGATTCTTCTTTATTTTCAGTAGTGCTCTTAAAGACTACGTTTTTGATAGAGTTTAGGCTATTTAAAATCGTACGTTTTAACTGAAAATATTTTTAATTTTGTTCGGGTAAACTATCTAAAGATGGTAAGGTCCACTGCCTCCTCTGTTGTTTTAATGAGATTTCCTTTTCATATTCATATATTAAGATCGATAAACCAATCCCATTTTTGTTATCCGTATAAAAGGTAAGAAGTAAAGAATTCCGAAACCTCCAAAGGAATAGCTTAGTTATAAATAAATAAATATTTGAGCTATTATGCATCACTATGAATGCTTGTGCTCTTATAAATACTAATGTCAAATTTTATGATACGAAAAGAACAGTTCATGAATTCTGTAAAAACCAAATCTGAAGGAAAAAGAAGCAGCAGAAAGGTTACGAATAAATAGATAAAAAACAAAAAAGTGGATTGAAAATTCACATTAATCTGAAAACAAAGGAAAAAAACCGATTAAAACTAAGAAGTACCTCTTATCCACAACAAATTTGTTGTGGACAAGAGGTACTTCTTACCTTTAATTGTTCTTATCCACAGTTGGTTGGTTTCTCAAACAAGAAAAAAACAACAAAAAAACGATGATGCAGTTTCTTTCGTTTTCTTAGATACTTCAAATTTAATTTCTTTTGCCATTTGACAGCAGGATTTATCATAGTCGAGAAATCAATTCTTTGTTACTATAGTTCCTCATTGAATTTTTTAATTCACTCGTATAATCAAGCTTTCTATCAACTTTTTATATAATTCCATTCTCATCCATTTTATACAATTTCATTTGACAAGAGTGCGCTTTCTACAGTCTCCTTTTAAGGTTGTGAAACAATTATTTTTTTTAACAATTATTTTTCACTAAACGGAACTATTCATACATTTGTATTTTGTATCTTTTCAGTTGGAAGTATTTTTAAGTATCGGTAATACTTGAATGAACATGGGATATTAATACATAACTTCCTTAATTAAATGTAAAATAATTAAATAAAATTAAAAATAAAATTAAATAGTAAAATAATAATGATGATGAAAAGTCACGTTTACTCCACAATTTTGGGTTTTAGTTGATATCCAACTTTTGAAGTCTAGATGATGTCCAAATTGATGCGAGTTTTTCTGATGATAATTCACTGATGATCCCAATTTTTTAGAACAGAAGATTTTTAAGTTGAAATCCAAGATAATAATTGTTTTTTTACTGATAAGGAACCCCCCCCCCCCACTTAAAATGTTATTTGTAATTTTAAAAAAATCCTCCATCTATATTTTCAACGTCATCATCAGTAAAAAAAAATCCCTTCTTATCTTGGATTTCAACTTAAAAATCTTCTGTTCTAAAAAAAAATTTGGAACATGAGTGAATTATCATCAGAAAAACTCTTATCAATTTGGAAATCATCTAGACTTCAAAAACTGGATATCATCTAAAACCCAAAATTGCGGACTGAACGTGACTTTTCATCATCATTATTATTTTATTATTTAATTTTATTTAAATATTTTTACATTAAATTAAGCAAGTTATTATTAATATCCCACGTTTATTCATTTCTTGGTTTGGCAAATTTGTTCAAAGCAAGCGCATGTTTTAGAGCTAACAATCCAGAAAGCTCTTGGGCTACATTCCGATTTCGAGGCAGTCAAGTCGTTAATTCGAATTCTGTCTTAAGCATGGATGAGTTTATGTCAGCACATTTATAGAAGATACAGAGTTTGGGCAACGACCAAATCAGAAATGTCCAGATAACCTTAAAAGCCGGCGAATCAATCAAAGGTGGTGTCTGGGCAACAGCGAGTGGAACTATTCCAACGAACGTCCAGATAACCCCCGGAATGTGAAAGCGCGCAAGTAATCTAGAAATCGACCCGTCCAAAACCGTAATAAAGCTATCTTAAGCTGTTTAGAAGATTGAAGAAAATAATAAGAATGGCTCCTGAATATATTATAAGAATTAAAAAAAATGCATTTTGATCGGTAATATAAATTATCACTGAAATATAATTAAAAAAAAAAAAATCTCCCAAAAACCCAGTTTATTTCATCTTTAAAGATAAGTGAGAACTATTCGATTCTGTGTGTCTGCGGATTTAAGGCGGACGACGCTCGGATTAAACTGATTTTTAAAAAATATTCTATAATGTATACTTTGAGTAAATAAAGTTTTTCAGCAGGCATCATTTGATTCTTCTTTCAATAAAGAGCCATCGTTCGTCCAGTAAAGCTGAATACTGGGATATCTTTGTCTAAGAATGGGCTGCGAACTAATTTCATGCGCTTATTTAGATTGGTTAGATTATTTAGATTATTCCACTTTATTTACTTTTTACACATGTCTTTGTCCCGCTTCTACTTTTCAAAAAGGAAAGATACAGAAAGGATATACTTTTGATGGCCCAAGACGTCTCGTGTCAAAGCGGCCATTTCTATTTCCTTATTTTTCAACCAAGTTTTCTACCAATCCAACGATAGCCTGTCCAACGAAATTAAAACTGGACCTGTCCAATTTAACGTACAGTTAATCATAGTTAATATCCTTTGCGATAATATCAAACAATTGAAATCGAAAATTTAATTGTGCATGCCAAGTTTTTCATTCACATAGAAATATTTTATGATGTAAATATAAATTGTAAATAGTCTTTTAAGTGCGTATGTTTTTATTACTTTTCCTTTAAAATCCGTTTAAGTCGAGCTTGCAATCCTAATTTCGATTCCACAAGCATATTGCTGTTTCCTTTTACTTCAATAAAATATAAAAACAATTATTCTACTTCTCACTGCCTATATCGTTTTTCACGCTATTTTCTAGATCTATTTATAAAATGTGAAGGTTTTATTAAGGAACAAAAATAAAAAAGGCAATGTTAACGATCAATTAAAAATTCTTTTTTCCACACATTATTTCTTTAAAACCTGCTATCAATTCCACTGAGCTGATTCACGTTGGAAAATATGACTAATCCGGGATTCGAACGATGTAGTTCGTTGATTCTGTTTTTTTTTGTTGTTTTTTTTTCTTTGCTGGTGATCACGTCAAATTTTATCACCTAAAAACGGATACGTAATTTTATTTCTACGTAAATTTGTTTCAGAACATTTTTTTTGATAAACGTGCGAATTCAACAGTTTTAGGTTCAATTACATATATTCGATCCGAAGGGGCGGTGCAATCTTCGTCGGATGAAATTCCTCCATGGGTTCCGACGAAAATTTCTTTCTTTAAATGGAGCAGCATTGAAAAGAGAAGATCTGAAAAGAGCATTGTTCTCCTAAAATAATGTTGCCCATATACATTTCACTAAAGTAGATGCGTAATAAGTGTTCTATAGTGCACGAAAACTGAATAAGAAAAACAGTTTTTTTGGTAATACAGTGAGATGTAGGCAAATATTATAGCAGAATTTTTAGGTTCTGTTTTAAATAAAAAATCTTTTTAAGGAAATATTATTAGAGAACCAAGCAATTTGACTCCGTTTATTCTGGAGTCTACTTCTTCGGTAGAATTGCTTTTGGAATCTATTAAATCCAAACTGAATTTTCCCCATTTCGTTCGCTCCGTTCATAATCCACTTTACTTTTTTTTTTTAATCTTTCAGCGATCTATGGAACATGGTAGACAATAATTCGTTTCACGAAAAACATGAGAAATGTTTTCTTAGAATGTTTTATCGATTTAAGTATTCTTAGAAGATGTCGCAAGAGAAACCGAAACACAAATGCGTCCCTTCGTCTATATAGACATTTTTTTTGTGTACTATCTGTTTGTGTTTAAAAAAAAATCATCCCTTGTCCATCATCCTTGATCGTATTACCTTCGCTAGCCGACATCATTTTCAGTCCATCTTGTTTATCACTTTTTCTCAATCGTTACTCTTGTCTTGACCTAAGACATTGTTCCAGTGATTTTGACGGATCTTTAAAACATCTTAATGCTTTAAAGTACCGAGCAATGATCTAACGCCTGTGAGCACATTATTACCAGGCATTCGAATGGACAAAAAAAAAGAGGCAGATGATCGAAAAAGGTTTTTAATAAAGGATGATTAGTCGAGTGTCAGTCAAACGACGAACGACTGATTTCAATGACAATCGTCAGAACAAAGAAACGTCTATGCAACGGGAGACTTTGCTATAAAAACGGATCCCCCATTATTGCACGTTGAGAGTGATTTTTTAAGAGAATATATATTAAAGAAAATAAATAGATGTCGGGAAAAAATAAGAGAAGAATGGAGGCATTGTGGAATATTTTTAAGCTTTATCTGGAAGAGGAGAAAGAATTGCGCATTTCTACTCCGAAATTTTAATTTAAAAACATTTATTAGCATGTTAACGTTAAACCTTTCTTGTTATATCTTCGTAAACACAGCGTTTCCATTCCTATCTTGTTAATTTCCATTTTGCATTTAATACGAATTTCACTTGATGGTAAACGTCTTGTTTTCTTTCAGATCGTGATCTAAAGGAGAACAAGTGTTTGAAGTTGAAGGGTCAGATGCTCTACATGGAAGAGTGGAACGGGATCCTCTACTTAGGAACACCTGTGTGAGTGAATGAAATCTTTCACCTGTGAACCCCAAAAAAGCCTTCCCTCGCGATCGCCCAAAAGTGAAGGAAAATCTTTCGAGAAGAATGTGGCTCTGTCGCTCACGCTTCTTATGAGAAATTTCCCCCTCATTTCATTGCATCTAATCTCTAATTGGAAAGCATAAAATTTGTTTTTCAAATATGGATATATATTTATGTATGCGTTTTTCTTTTTCCTCTTTCTGTTTGTTTCTTTCCACAAATGATCGTTTTTAAAGAAAGAGGTTCCGCGAGGGGAGAAAAACTTGTAACTCGATCGGATGAAAACAAACAAATTCCAAAATAACCGCAACAAATAAACAAATAAAGTTCGTTTTCCTTCTTCTTCTGTTTTCCTTCTCTGTCTGTCTGTCTCTCTCTCCCTCTCTCTCTTTCGTCCCAATGGACTACTCATACTCTCTTACGTAACCACAAAAAGCGTAAACAGTTGCAAATCAGGCTTTTGGCGAAGGAAAAGAGGAAGGGTGCAATTCACTCTGAACGTAATCGCATGTTAAGAAATTAACTAAAGTTTTAAATAGACCTACAATTACAAATTTGATATTATTTTCCTTTTTTTGTAGCTAATTTTTATCAAGACTCACTCTACTTAGTAGGGTAGTCTTGCTTTAATATACCACCATTGTATCGCACATTCAGTAAATGTAAGTACTCGAACTGATATACGCATTGAAATAAATGATACAAGATGGTTAATCGGTACAAATTGCTCAGGGTAGAGAGAAAAATTATCTTAATCAAAAATTTAAAGCGTAAAACAAATTAAAAAATTAAAAAAGTAGACGGGATACGGAAACCGCAAACCTCAGAACCTCAGGCATATTTTACGTTTCTTGTTCTTTTTAAAGTAGAATTATCTTATTTATGACTGACTTTATGAAATGGAGAGTTATCTGTATATCCTTTCTGATGATGTTGGAGGCCTTGCAGTACATAGTAGGAAAGAAAACGCACAGAATTCTTATTTGTATGGACGACATTGAAAGTGCGGGTGTCTCTTGTCTGTGTTATTATTAAAAGCCTGTCCTTGATTTTTATTAATCTAATCGTATAGGCTAGCTTTATGGGAAACTTCAGCATTCGAAATTTATCATTTCCTCACAATAAAGATTATTATCTACATCAGTGGTTACTTTCCAGAGAATTTCTAGCAAAACCTTTATTAGCACAAGAGTTACAAAATCTTTAAAAGATTAAAGATTAAACAGAGATTATTAAAAATATATAACTTCAAAAGTATAATTTATTGAAAAAGGATAAGTAAATATTTCTAGGTTATCATCATTTTCCTGTTGAAAACCTTTTCAAAGTGACATTATCTAATGTCTAGTAACATTAAAAACATCTGAAAACATGACACTCATTTGGTACTCATTCATCCCCCCTCCCCTTTTATTCTGTACTTTTATTTGCTCTTTAATAGCGTTCATAAGCTTTGTCTTTTTTTTTCTTTTCTTTCTATGTAGAATGCCCGATCTGGAGACGATGTTGGAGACGGGGCTCTACATCAACGACCTAAGTATGCACGACTTCAGCCGCGACCTTATGCTTGCCGGCACGCAACAAACTGTCGAACTCAAACTCGCCCTCGATCAGGTTAACCCAAAGAACACTTATTTATTGTTTATACACACGCAAACGTAATTAACTGCTCCATTCATCTTCACTTATTAATACACATGATTCACATAGTTATTATATTTTGTAATACACGTCACAAAATAAAAACGGAGCGGAAAGTGATCAGAAGCATACGCTATCGGAGAGGAGGTTATGACATCGGAACTTGCGGGTTATGTTTACCCTGAAACGGAAATTGACATTTCGGTGGGAGTAGGGAATCTTAATGGTTTTTTCATCCACTGCGACTAATGAATGATCTAATTTAAAGGCGACGCTTTATTTTTTATTTTTTTGTTTTTTTAAATTTACGCCCCACTGAAAGAGGAAAATTTAATTTTTTGTAAGATCTAGGAAAGCTGTTTGTCATAAATTAAAAGAGATTATTGTTCAGAGCTTGTAATAATAACAGTCTTTATTATGTCCCAGTATATAGCTGACTGATTGATATTGCTTAACAAAAGTTGGTTTTTATGAAGAATAAAAAGGCAAGCGTTACTGATTTTTTTTTGTCTTTAATTGGGTTCTTTTAATGCTCATAGAGCTTATGCTTCTCCTGTTTTAGTGGTTAAGGTATTATGCCGGAATTAATGATTAACCGAAACCGGAATTTTCCCCGTTTGTTGCCACATTATGAAGATGAGATGGCGCAAACGAAACTGATGACGATTTTTTCTTCGAAAAAATTAGTTCATCCGCAAAAGCGAACTTAATACTTTCTCATATTTCCGAAAATTTTCTTTGTAAATTAAATATTTGGTTTGATCCATTAAGTTCCAAGGAGACATGAATTTTCTCTTGGCAAATTTCACTTTAATTAATTTGAAAATGAATTGCATACGAGTGAAATGTAATTGATACAGATAACCAACCGAATTTTCTTCAAGTTAATGAATTATCATGTGTCAATACTCTGATATTTATTCCTTTCGTACCTCGTCCCTCCCACGCTAACATTTGTATTTACTGTTTTTTTTTAGTCCTGATAATTAAAAATTACCATTAAGATAACGTGGGCGTTCAAGCAGAAATCAAGTCCAAAACGATCGTTTTGAGATAAAAGCATTTTAAATGTCAATGAAAACAAAAATGTCATTTAGTTAGAGATGTATATAGCAATCTAGTAGGGAAAGGAGCTAGTGAGTTTTGCCAGATGATAAAGCGAAGAATTGGTGATACAAATCCATCAAAACATAATTATTGCGAAAATTGGACTTAGTGACTTTTGCTTGCATGCCCACGACATATTCATTCTTATATTAATCGCAATTCATTCTCTTAAAGAATCTTTATTATGGACTTTTTTCCGAAATAATATTTATCTTTTCCTAAAATGTTTTGCAATAAAAATGAAAATGGGAAGTTAGACTATAAGAATAATAGAATCGAGTGCATTATTTATCCCTTTAATATCTTGGCATCCACACCAGGTTGAATTAAAAATAGACAGCAGACCTGAACAATTGGAAAGTGTTAACAATAACAAAACAAAGGTTACATAAAAGTAAAAAAAGAAAACGAAAATGGAAAGCTATAGAATTACAGAGGAAGCGAAATAATTGGAATCAGCAGATTTTATTTCAAATGATCTTTGCATTAATTTATTTCACGGAAAGACGCAAAGGATCAAAGTTGATTCATGTGTTCTGAATATTTACTTGAAATCTGAAAGTTTGAATATGAAGATAAAATGTATTAAAATTAAATTGTAGGAAATATAAAAAGAAAGGTATTATGAATACTTTTATGATTGATAATCGATCGTGATCTAAAGAAATGTGAAGATTGGCAATTTATTCGCAGTCATACATGAAATCATTAGAAATTCTGCAAAAGAAATGAAAAATAACTAGATTTGCTAAAGGCTTTGCTTTCTACTTGCGTAGAATAGTTTTCAAAAAATAGAAGAAATTGACAATTAAGACCATCTAATAGTTAAAACAAAATACCTAAACATTAACTGCTTTCGAGCATTTCTAATGACATAAGAGATTGATTTTTAATATCTTGGAAATCTGTGCTTTGAATTGTGACTTTGAAATTGCAAACAATTTGATAAGCAAAGAAAATGTCGCATCAACGCTGTTGATCCTTCGCTACCCCTTAAGATTCGTTAAAAGGTTTTGATAAAATTGCTCTAGCGGAAATGGAAAACGTTCACTATGAAGCAGTGCTTGTATGTTTATCAAATTTTAGGTAATATTCATCGATTAACAAGGATCAAAGTTTCACCTTATTTACGTTTAACAGACAACCAAGTATAGTTACACAAATCAAATACTCTTTAGTCTTGATGACACTGAAAGCAACAATCTGCGAATGTCATCTTTGAGAGACTTCTTAAAGCACACATATCAATTATTGAAGATTTTTAGTGTGGCCGTGTTTTGTCATGCTGGAAAATACAATTTATCATGAAGGTTGTATTTACGATAAATGCATAGGGTTTACCATTTTTTGCTACACGCTAGCGAGCAGTCATTATTCTTAGTCCTGCGAACACATGAAAACGCTCTTCACACATAATCGAAAATTTGGAGAAGTATGCCTTTCGAGAATCAGCAATGGACTGTCCTTTCACCTATTCATTTACGGACGTGTTGGCGGTGATCTAAGAAGAAATGATGCTTATCATTGAAGACCAAAGAACGCCATTGAATATCCAATTTTTCCAGTCTCTATTGGCTCTATGCAAGCCCAGTCTCCGTTGGCTCAGTGGTTTGTGGAGATATCAGCCTATAACGATTGCCCGATTCTCAGTGTTGCCATTCGTCTATTCGCTACAGCCATTCGCACAATCCAACCATCTTCCCTTGCCGCAATCCGACTGGAAGTATTTGTGTTTGCTCTTCTCAATCCACCTTAACACCATCCTTTTCGCTACAGCAGTTTGGACAACCTGAACTAATGACCGTAATTTTTTTTCTTTGAAATTATCCTGTATGGCAGTTAACTTTCAATCAAATTTATCTGATCAACATAAGAATAATGTACACTGTTATGACACTTTTTCTTTTAGTTCGCCCTTGAAAACGTGTTTTAATTCTTTTGATGTAAGCCTCATTCGAGTCATTCTTTTAGACGACAAAGCTAAGTGGGGTTGGTTTGTTTCTTACGCAGGAACACCAAAAAACGAAGAAGTTGGAAGAGAGCATGCGCAAACTGGACGAGGAGATGAAACGAACCGACGAACTTCTCTACCAGATGATCCCGAAGGCGGTGGCCGACCGTCTGCGCAAGGGAGAAGCTGCCGTCAACACTTGTGAGGTGAGCCCCTAATCCTGACTGTCAACCGTTATTGTTATAATAACTTCTCCTCATTCAATAATTTGCATTTTTTAAAAAATGGTTAAAGCTGGGTCGTTTATACGAAGGTAAGTCAATAAGTAAGTTACAAATGGATATGGAAATAAAACAAATAAGAATACTGATTTGAAAGCTACTTTTTTTTTGTCCACATTATCTTCCTGTACTTTGAGGCATTTGTCCCATCGTTTTACAAGCTCCTCCTAACCAGCAGCATAAAAATTTTTTGGATGCTGTCCGAACCAAACGAACAAATGGAAGTCGCTTGGTTAGGATTATATGGAGGATGCTCGAAAACTTCCCAGTTATACTTTCGCAGCATCACAGTTGTCTTGTTGGCAACATGAGGACGCGCGTTTTCATGCAATAACAACCCGCCTTTGATGAGAAGTCCTGGTCGCTTCCGTCCAATAGCATTACGAAGTTTCAGGAGGATATTAAAATAGAAGTCGGCATTTACCGTTTGCCATCGTTGCTGGAATGCGTTAAGCAGTATGCCCTAGTAATCCCAGAAGACTGAGCATCACTTTCTGGCGATGGGAAGTCACCGCCTTTCACATAGCAGCCCAAAGAATTTTATGCTGCTGGTTTTGAGGGGCTTGTGAAATGATGGGACAAGTGCCGCAATGTACAGGCAGATTATGTGGAGATATAAAAAGTAGTTTTAAAATTTATACTCTTATGAGTTTCTTTTCTATAGTCATTTGTAACTTGCTTATTGGCTTACTCTCGTAATAATGATTGTAAATGGGTCTAATAGGATTTTTTTCATATCATATCTCTTAGATGTTGATTTAACGGATCACTTATATTTCTCATTAATGGCCTTCAGTTTTCGTTTTCCTGCAGGTGTTTGACAGTGTCACCATCCTATTTAGTGACATCGTCACCTTCACCGAAATCTGCAGCCGAATTACTCCGATGGAGGTAGTTTCTCTGTTGAATGCAATGTACAGCCTTTTCGATCGTCTGACGGAACAACATAATGTTTACAAGGTGAGTCTTTACCAGATGAAAAATTTCTACTTCAAAGAGCCTGATCGTTAACCATTCTTGAACTCCTCAAATTTTAGATGCACTGTTGTTTGACAAATTGCGTTTTAAGATTGCTTTCATGATTTAAGTACATCTAAAGTATGACGTTCCATTTCCTCAATACAATCGGCCAGTGTAGGAATAGTGTAGCTTTGATGATAAAAAAAAAACAAAAACGATACGGTGAGGACGGGAGCTTTTGTTGAGTAGCAATTAGTTTGTTCGTTTCCGATTTCTTAGAGTTGTCATCTTTCATTGTATGTGATAGTCTACCCTTTAAAAAAATCACCTTTGATACTTTAAAAGGAAGAGAACAAATTTTCTAGCAAAAAAAAAAAAATTAAATTCTTCCAGTCCTGGGTGGAGTTAGGGATAAGAAAAAAGGGTGGGCGGGGGGGCAGAGGGGGCATATTTATTTATTTATTTAAAACTTTATAAGTGCCCACTTTTATTTTAAAGTAAAAAAAAATTAAATTAAAACAAGTGAAGAAATTTTTTTTTTCAAAAAACAACGCTTATGGCAAAATTAGATACACATAGCGCCGTCTCTTGAGCAAACAATCAAACATAAGCCAATTATATTTCATATTAATCCCCCCCCCCCCCTTGGATTTTTTGAAAAAAATTTTTAGATTCATGCATTGTCGCCGACTTTACGTTTGTGTACAAAATTTCAGCAAGATCGGACTAGTAAAAGGGGTTGAAATATTGATCACAAGATTTCATCCACCAAACATGATCCAAATGGCGAAAGTTATATAAGCGTTGTAATAATAATAATAATAATAATAATAATAATAAAATAAAATTAAAAAAGGTTAAAGTGTGGCATAACATTTGGGGACCTCTGTTGAGGCAAATTAAAAAAAACAAAAAACCTTCCTTTTTGATGACGGCATCAATTGAAAATATTCTTTAAAATATCTCTAAGATATTCGAATATTTTTTAACGGAAATAATTTTGGCGAATTTCCAATGTATTTAAAAACTCTTAATTCTCGAATTCTGGTGAATAGCATAGTTAGATTTAAAAGTAAATTCTTGTTGGAATTGAGCAAACCTCCGTTAGTAATAATGTAGCCAAGTTTGCTTCTTTGATGGTACTTTTTATTCCAAGGAGATGCATCTGGGGACTTCATGAAAGGGTATCACGTGAATTCCACTTTCTTCTTCTAAATCCAATATAAATTGAACGGTCAAGTTAGCGTATGGCTGGAGGCTTTGTCTTGATGCAGCCAAACTTTGCTTTTTTCTTCTCCATAAAATGCGGGGATTTCCTCGTGGAAAATTGGACTGAGGACGTGCGGCTGATAGTAAAGGGAGTTAACCTTAGCCTTCCTCTCCACTCTTCTGATTGCGAGCTTTCCGTTGTACGAGTATTCGCAATCACCATAACAGGTGAAGCGATAGAAAGCAAGCTTAGAAGGTTATGAACATTAAATTATTACACCGCCACTCTACCTAACTGATCAGTTCTACAATGAGAAAAGTGATATATACCAAACAGTTAATGAGTAATATCTTCAGCCAACCATGTCTTTGATGGTACATGATATCTTGGGATTACTTTATTCAGAATACTCTTAACTCCATAAGTAGTAGCCGTTGGATAGGTAGTTAAAGGTTATTTAAGGTAGACTTCTTGTATTACAGGTAGAAACTATAGGCGACGCTTACATGGTCGTGGGAGGTGCACCCGATCGCACGAAGACCCACGCCCATCAAATAGCTAATATGGCCCTAGATATGATGAACATCATCACTGGGCTCAAGGATCCCTCCACAAACAACTCTATACGCATCCGAGTAGGTAAGGCAACTTCTCTATTAACTTTAAGTAAGGCAGTAGTTCTCGCTAGTATCCACTCATAATGGTTAAAATATTATTTTAAGAAACTGTTATGATCTTATGTACAGGGTGTATTTGAACGGTCTGTACAAACTTAGTATGAGTTCCTTATAGCCAGAGAAGCAATATATGTCCCATGAACATAGGGTCACAAACGCTTCCTTCTGGAGATACAATCGTGCGACGTTGTCAGAGGAAAATGCAGCCATATAAAATACTGGGGTTGAACAAAATAATATGAACACCTTTGATTTTAGATGTTTTGTCGAATATCTAGAAAAATAATATCTAGTTGATAATGGTGTCCGGTCCAGAAATAAAAATTTGGAGAAAACCTTTTATCGTTTAGTTTATTTTTGTGAGCAACTGAAATTCAACTCCTTCTATCGGCGATATCTTGCTGAATTTTCACGATATTTGCTTTGCCTTTTTATAAGAGTAGCTCTATATATGTGGCTAATATATTATGCAAAATTCATTTTGGTAAGTAAAAATGCTCATATTTCATCAATATTTAATATTTTAATATTCTGATTGCAAAGTGTTGTCTCTACTGTAGTTTGTCAAGTTTCCTAAAACTGGCATTGGAATGGGTTGAAAATCCTGCACGTTAAAAACAAAAGACTTATGAAAAAAATTTCGATTCTTTTTAAAGAAACCTTTATATCTCCAAAAATGTACGTGTCATTCGCATACAAATGAACACAGATAAATAAAAGATGCCTCTTAATCATATGCTACAGTTACGACGCAATTCAAGCATTATTTTTTACAGGATGATCACAAACATAATTTTTTTTTGTTCAATTTGTTGCTGGTCCCCTACTTGCCTTCGGGGAAAAAACTTTCGCTGAAATATATAAGGGGTAAGATGCTCTTTACACCCCTGAAGTTTCAAGATAATTCGTCAAGTATTTTCCTAGATAAACGACAAATCGTCTAAAATCAAAGGTGTTCATATTATTTTGTTCAACCTTCTATATGGCTGCAGTTTCCTCCTTTTCCAATGAATTAAAATTTAGTTGTTTATTAACCGAATATTGTTCTAAAATTATCAATTCAAATATAGTTACACTAATAAATAACTAACTTCTTAAAGTGGACTAACTTATTATAACTTTCCTATAGGGCACTCACAAATACCCCCATATATACGAACTCGTATTTCCACTGGGTTCTAACTCACATGTGCACAAATAATGCTTTTTCTTTTGAAAGCTAAACATTTTCTCTCATTATAATATTTTCTTGAAACTTAAAACATGAATACATGTATTAGAAAATGTTTTCAAAATAAAAGATAGTAAAAATAGTTACATGAATTTACCATGCCAATTTTTGCCTCACAAATATCTCCAGCATTTATATTTGACTGCTCGGTCGAAACACCTGAATTTACTACCATCATCCTGAAAATATTCATATATTTTTCGAAATATTACATCCGGAAATTCATGTTGTGTTCGGAAATGTAGCCTACTGTAAATTAATACTTACAAGATGCTGGCAAACAGGTTGCTGGGATCAACCTCCACGCGATTACAGTTAACCTGCTGATTTTGGTTGCTTATTAATTCTGCAATCGCTTCCGACTTTCGTAATTTACAAGAAGAGGTCAACGAAGTTAGTTCATTATAAATTTTTATAACGTCTTTTTTTTAAGCCTTTTTAAGTCTTGTAGGCGATACATTTTCCGCCGAAACGTACGTTAGCAATGGAGAAATGGACGAACGAAAGTTTTTGGCCCGCCGGAAGCAGCTGCCGCGCAAGCGCGTGCCCCGCCCCCCATCTTAATGAAAAGGGTCCATTGTCACATCAAATCCGTTCAGCGTTACAAACTAGGTTTATTTCCGGCTTGTACAGTAACAGAACAGTCCAGACGTGCTAAAGTACATGCTCGAAAAGACATCTTTTAGATTCCACGCAGGTCTGCACACGTCGTTGCATTGACTGGCGAACCCGTTGGAAAATACCGGGTGTGTTACGGATGACATCGCAATTGTCTACGATTTACTAGCGAAGAGTATCAATATCTGGTACGGGGGTGGAATAAACAAGGGTTTTCAAGTGGCCCCACAAAAAAAAGTCTAAGGGATTCATATCCGGCAAACGTGCTGGCCACGGTATTGGTGTAGGACAACGTCGCACGGTTGTATCTCCAGAAGGAAGCGTTTGTGACCCTATGTCTATGGGACATATATTGCTTCTCTGGCTACAAGGAACTCATGCTGTAAGTTTGTACAGACCGTTCAGATTCACCCTGTATAATAATATTGGAGATAGGTGTAAGAATTTCTTTCAAGATGTTTATTCACAAAAAATTATGATCTCGAAATTCAATTTTAACGTTTTGTTCAATTTTCCATCTTTCAAAAGATTTCTTCTTCCCCATCCTCTTCCTGCCAGGCTATACTCCTGTTGAATAATCACGAGATATGCGTTCCTTTAAGTGTAATTTAGTGCTTGTAGACTGTGTGGCAGGGCATTGTCCTTTTAGAAGAGGCCAAGTCCGTCAGAATGTACGCAGGACATGAATGGGTGTAACCCATCAGAAAGGATGCACATATAGCGTTCACTTGTTAAAGACGTTTGTAAACACCAGATGTCCTATTGAATGCCAACTGAGTCCCAAATCATTAAAGACCACCACTAATATATAGAGTTTCATATTGACATGCGAGGTCCATGGCTTCGTGAGTTTTTTTTCCCACAAACGAATTTGCACCGCCACCTTTAGTGGTATCTGCATGACTTGTTTGTACTACTTTTGGATATCTACAATGGGTGGAGAAATAAAGTGTACTAAGTAGTTGCTTTCGCAAAACTTGCATTTGGCATATGAAAAGGAATTTAGTCTTGTGGCAAGGAATGTGTGGGAGAAGAGGCCAAGGAAAGTGTAGTTAGAGTACTTGAAGACTTATGCTTTTTGAGAGTTTGAATAAATTCTGATCTGGTATGAAGAAAAGAATGGCAGTGAGTAACTAAGGATTATGTCTAGGGAAAGGGATATTTGCTGCCATTTCATTTAAGGTAATTTAATCCAAGTCTAACTTTTTTTTTAAAATACTGCCTGCCTTTGAGCAGGATTATAACGTTGTTGTTAAGATTTGTGTGTATTGTTAAGTACCATCACAGGTCATTTTATGTGATGTTTTCCCTTCCCCTCTATTATAAGAAATTTAACGTGTTAATTAACTTCACTGCCATTATAAATCAGTATTTTTTGAAAATGTTATTAATATCATTTCATTTCTTAAAAGCTTGACGCGCATTTTAAATTGTTCTGGAAATTCATCTTATAATTCATGAGGTTTGAAGGCTCATTACTGTAAAAAGAATTGAAGACTATTTTCATTTTTCATTATTTATAAAAAAATCTGATTTAAAATAGCATTTGCCAACTTCAGCAAAATTAAAACATTTAAACATTTCTTAAGAGTATTTTGAAATTAAAATTTAGAAATCAATTAAAAGAATAAATGTCTCCGATTTAATTGTTTTAACTTTATAATAATTTTTCATTATTTTGCTTTTCATTTTTATCTTGAGGAATGCATTCGGGCACTGTTGTGGCTGGAGTTGTTGGTGTCAAAATGCCAAGATACTGTCTCTTTGGTGATGCTGTCAACACAGCATCGAGAATGGAGAGCACCAGTCAAGTAAGTAACTTGAAATAAATCTTTTAACTATTGTAAACAAAATAAAGTGAAAAAGAAAATGCAGTTCTTTATGCTCAACCTTCTCGTCAAATATTTTGATGCTAACCTTAGTAAGATGCCAGCTAAAAGATTTACACAATATATCAAATTCATACAGCTATACTATTGTTAACTTATGCATTCTATCAAGCGTTCTGTTTATTTCACTGTGATAGGTGGCATGGATATAATCTTTGAGGATGACATTTTTCGACGCAGACCCCCATTGTATTCAACACAGATGTTGTAGGCCGCTGTTAAGTCGTTACCCCTGAGAATTCCCTGCAATTCTGTAATCAATCTTCCATTATAGGAGAGCAAAATAATGTAACAGCTATAGGACAAAGTCTATCAAGTACTTAAAGAAAAAAATTATAATTGAACGACAGAAGATGCCGACGTCATATTTTGACCGGCGTGGATAAGAGGTCCGCTAACTGAAGGGAACAGCGTTGATTTTGTGCATTAGAATGCCAGTGGTATTAAGAACTTACAGAGTAGGCATAATTGGCCTTTGTGTTCGTTTCCCCAACTCAATTTTTTTTTCTTTGAACTCGACTTAAAAACTTGTAATTCGGAAGATATGTTGAAATTTTGAAGAGAAAAAAAATTCCGTCTGTAGGTGGTGTGATGCGACCAATTTTGTGCAACTAACTCCTCCGAAACGTCAAATAGCAGAAGCAAAAAGTAATACATACTTAGAGGGTACCTTAAATTATGCTTGGCATATTATTTATGAAAATTGGTTAACCTTTTTAGAGATATTTTTTTTCTAAAAAAGAAAAAATGGCTGTAGCATTCATACCAGCGAGCCAATAGTTAATAAATTCGACATGTACTGACTCTTCTCGTTGAGACGATTAGTTTTTGTAAATAAATTGTTTGGCTCTGATGAGCCATTTTGGAGATATTAATGATCTCCCCCAAATAATTTTTTTTCAATTTTTTTATCAAATTTTTCCCCACGAGAAAGAATTTGGCCTGTGCGAATGTCTCATTCCACCATAATTTATTTTATTTTAAATAGGCGTTTGAATTTTGTGTAATTTTTTAACATGATGATCCTTGCTAACGAAACGTGAGCTGGGAAACAAAGCCAAGCTGTCTGTTTTTAAATCTATCTTTGTCTCCATTCTCACTGTAGTCATGTGTCTTGAGCAACGACTGAAAGAGTGCGATCGCGTGTACAAGCAGCCGAAATGAGATTCCTGAGAAGTGTGGTGGGTGTTACCCTACTAGATAGAGTGCACAGCAGGGCCACGAGGGAATATTTAGGTGTTGAGCGATCTCAGTTGCATTTATATAGCCACATGATACGGATGCCGCAAACTGATCTTCCTAGGTAGTTGCTATTTTCCAAGCCGGTGGGTAAGAGACCGAGGGGTAGGCTTAGAACCAGGTGGCTAGACTACATGAAGAATCTGGGTTACAGAACTGACTCCCTAAGCATTTTCATTCAACATATTAGTAATAATAAATTTGATTTATTCGCAAAAGAAATGTCAGCTGCAGGACCGTAAAAAAAGCTTATAACTACCACCATAAAAGCCTTTGAATAAAATAAGCATTATTATATTAATAAAATGAAAAAATTTTGATTTTTTTTTCTAGCCTATGAAAATTCAAGTCAGCCCTGAAACAAGAGAATTATTACCGTCAGAAATATATTACTTTGAAGACCGGGGAGAAGTTACACTAAAGGTAAGTTTAAACCTCACTCTTCAGAAAAAAATAAGTATACATAATACGTAAAATAATGCAATGAATAGATTTTACTTGATTATCTTAAGAGAAAATTACATAGTGAACAACTAAATCCACCCTTTTCAGATTTTTAACCTTTTCAAAATTATTGAAAAATTGATTAGAAAATTACTTGTATTATTGTTAAGCAAAATGCAAAATTTTTTTTTTTATATTCCTGAATTACCTTATCTGTGGTGGCAACAGCATGATATATTTTTTTTTCCTTTTATATTTCAAAAACGGGACATTTGATTACCGTTATTTTACCTGAATTAACCGCTTTATTTGTTGCGATCCAGGGACAGTGCTTTACCCAAATTCTCTGTATGTATCAATAAGCTCGATAAACAATTAGAGTACTCGCTGTGGCTCACAGGGTCAAAGCGAAGTCAGACTTAAGATTACTTATATCTGGCCTGTAAGAAAATGTTTGCTTAATTTCAGTAAGAAATTTCAGTAAATGCAGCGAGATGAGCACTTCAGTTGTTTACCAACCTCCCTGATATGGACTAAATTTATTCTCTGAAATCCTTCTGAAAATCTACGTTTTCTCATAAACTCAAACGAAAGAAAAGAAAATAACAGAAGTCAAATAACCAAAAAGAAAATGCACATTGACTATACCCTGTCTCAGCTTCAGTTGAGAGTGACGTCATCGAAAAACGTTGCTTATCAGACATAATACACAACATCGTATCCTTCCGCCGTTAATTTTTTTTGTTTAATTTCGTCAAATGACTTTTCTATCCGCCGATTTTTTACTAAATCAAGGAGAAAAATATGAAATATGATTGCAAACAGATATTTTCAACTTTTTATACAGAAATTTATTCAAACTATTTTTTATGTGGACGAACTATAACCGATTCACTCGTGACGTCACTCTCAATTAAGCTGAGACAGGGTATAGAGATCCATTAGTGAACTACACTGAGTGGCGGAACACCCCCCTAACACTGTGTTGCGCCACCCCTAGCAGCTATAACAGCACGAATTCGCCGTGGCATGGATTCAATTAGCCGCTCCGTGATGTTTGTCCATGCGGATGCAACAGCTGCTCCCAGTTGATGCTTATTGGATGGTAGTGGATCCATGCCTCGAATAACCCGTTCCAGCTCCTCCCAAAAATGTTCGATTGGGTTCAAATCCGGGGACTGCGGTGGCCAGAGAAGTAAGTTGAATTCATTATCGTGCTCCTGGAACCATTCCATGCCGATGCCTTGTGACACGGAGCATTGTCCTCCTGGAAGTATCCTCCCGATGGGGGAAACAGTAGCCATGAAGGGATGAACGTGGTCGGCAACAATGTTCAGCTAGTCCTGACTATTAAGGCGTTGTTCTACAAGTGTCAATGGACCAAGAGTATGCCAGGAAACTTTCCACATACCATTACAGAGCCTCTACCAGCCTGAACAGTGGAAACCAGACAGGAGGGGTTCATCGCTTTGTGCTGTTGTCTCCAAATTCTGCGTCGGCCCTGTGCATGGTGCAATAGGAAACTGGATTCTTCCAGTCGTCGACGTGAAAATGTAGTCGTAGGCCTGTTGGTCTAGGGGTATGATTCTCGCTTAGGGTGCGAGAGGTCCCGGGTTCAAATCCCGGACAGGCCCGTGCAAGTTATTTTTATTCTTATTATTAAAAACTTTCTTCCTATTTGATATTCAGTGTTGGTGAGCACAGGCAAATTGGAGACGTTTTTTGCGGTTTTAGGTGGCGATCAAAGGTACCCGGACTGACCGTCGGCTGTTGTAGCCTAATCTTGCCAATGTATGGCATGTAGTGCGTTCAAAGATGTTATTCTGCGGTCCAGTGTTGTACTCCACGGTTAGTTGACGAGTCGTGACGTTTCTATTCGCACGAACAAGCATTCCCATCCTACGCTCATTCCTTGGATCGACGAATTGTTTGCGACCACAGGTTTGCCTCTGGCTGGTTGTTTTTGGTTGTTTAACCAGTCCTGGTAAACCCTTGAAATGGTTGTTTGGGAAAAGCCTAGAAGACGTGCGGTTTCGGAAATACTCAGTCCACCTCCCGTGCTCGAAGTCACTCAGATCCTTTGTTTTTCCCATGGTGACAGTCAAACCACTTGCAGTTGACAGGTGTATTCTCGCTTTATATACGTACCGACTGTCTCGTAATACGTAGTAATTGCTATGCCGACGGATTTGCATAGTCATGGGTGTTCCTAATAAACTGGCCACTCAGTGTACAAAGGTCATACAAATTACCTTGTACGTGTATATAATTATTGATTTAAAAAATTATTTTTAAGGGAAAAGGAGTAGTGAGAACTTTCTGGCTAACAGGAAAAGTTGGATATGAACCTCCAACGCTTGAGTCACAGGAAGACGCATCAAATGGTAAAATATCTTATTTCATATCTCCTTCATTGTGATGTGCTTATTTTGTAATTTACTAAAGTTACAATTTTACTTGTCTTCATACACTGAATGGTTATTTAAATATGAGCAGTGGAATATTACCTATAAATTAGCGACAATCCAATTGGTGTCCAATTTCTGTGAGCACTAAACAAGATGGTGAATCTGATATTAACGTTGCATAGACTAGTATGCTATTGCAGGTAGAATGAGTATTGCAAACGTAAACAAAAAAAACTTCCCTGCGAAATGTTCAATAGCAATAATTATTTACAGGTCTAGTGAAATTTCCTATACAGCACTTATCATCATTAGTTCATCGAATATTTGATTGGACAAGTAAATAAACATTCAACACTATTTATTGACGTTTTATTGTAGAATATCTTCAAAATAATAGTAAAATGAAGAAACACGTCAGTCTTTGTTGCCATATAATAATAAATATATTTGGACAAGGTGTTTCGTCATTATGCAAAACTATCATAATTAATAGATCAGGTCATATTCTCAATGTATATTTAAATGAGTTGGGAAAAATAATGAAAACATCCCATGATGGTTGTCTGATAGTAATGTCATCCCCAAAATGGTAGCGCCGGACCTAATCAGTGCAGGGTCTGGCCGGAACTTTTTTTTCGCGGGACCTCTCCTAGAGTATACGGATATATTTTTGAATTAACATATTTTATCAGAATTATGAGATTTAATAGAACTTGGTAGTTGACAGTTTCTGTCAAAAAGCGTGTGGACGGATTGGATCCAATCGGCTCTTATCCGCTCCTGCGAAAAGTTAAAAACTACTAAGTTTTCGCTCATAACCGTGTACTCTGTTTACCTGTTAGTTAGCATCTGTACATAACGTACTAGGAAAGTTTTGCAGTACATATTAATTTGACAATCTTTCAAAGTATTTTCAACCATATACAATACACTTCTGCATCCTTCGAATGCAATCATCAAAACAATTTTTCAATGTTTCTTCCAGAAGCCGGGTCCACCTAAATTTGGGGCATCCTCTGACTCAAATTTCCTCTGTGAAATTCCCGATACCATCTGAATATGGTGGTTGATGAGGAGCGTCCTGTCTGACCACAGGATTCATCAATCAACACTCAATCCACGAGCAAAAATAAAATAGCATAAAAATGCTCACTATTCATTTTTTGACCAGGACAATATAGTACTAGTAGCTTCAAAAAGCTCCCGGAATTAATTTTTATTTCTGCACACAGAAAAAATACAAACATTTAAACAACATTTCCTTCAAAATACTGCCCTTGGGCAGTAACACACTTCTGCCAACATCTATATAAAGCTTGGAAACACTCTGTGAAACCAGTTTGCGGAACGGTGCGAAGTGCGGATATCGCAGCAGCTTTTGTCTCTACACTGTGGCGTCTGTCTTCTCGCACGATGTTGCTCACAAGATTAATTGTGGATGGGTTGATTGAAGTTGATGGACGGCCACTCCGACGGTCATCTTTGATATTCCGTACTCAGCTTTTAGTAAAGCTTTTAGAGGTTTGCTTCTCTGCATAGCGCAAATACACTCCCTATTCTTTAACATGGAGTACAAAAATAGAATTGCGATTGTAAATGTAATTATTATTGAAATGAGAAAACAAGCAAGCAGGACCTAGAAATTATTGTGCTCTTTCTAATGGTACCAATTAAAACAATGTGTGTTAAATAGTTTTCCTTTAAAACGGTTCCCTGTGTTTGTTTGTACCAAAGGGAACCATTTAAAAAAAAAACAAACTATTTTATGCACATTAAATTAATTGGTATCACTAGAAAGAGCACAATAATTTCTAGGTCCTTTTTTCTTGCTTTCTCATTTCAATGATAATTACTTTTACTATCGCAATTCTATTTTTGTACTCCATGTTAAAGAATAGGGAGTGTATTTGCGCTTTGCAGAGAAGCTAACTTTACTAAAAACTGCACACGCGAACGTTGTTTCATAACTGACATTTTACTTAGCGAAATCAGAACGGGATGCTTACTCTACACTACCAGTTAACAGACTGCCCGTGCCCGAATTTCCTTTTTGAAGCAAGAATAAGCAATATACCTCAAGAACGACGCTTCTCCGCGTTACGTCACCACAAAGCATGTGCTGCCCGTTCGTTCACTTCGCTGCCTCGCTCGCTCGCTAAAGACTCACGAAAGACGCCATCCACTCGAAGAACGAAATTTGTTTATACAAAATACTCATGAACTAAACTGTTTTTACAAAACATTTGGAAAGTCAGATTTTAGAGAATCATATTAAGCTTAAAAAAACACAAGATACTTTGTTAAAAAAATTCATTTGAATAGACTGTATGGTGATTGTGCAGTCCTTCCCTCCCTTTTTTCGCTCTGTTGATACCTTTTTCTCGTGGAGCTGATGTTTGGTTCCATATTTTAGCTTTTTCGTAATATTCATGGATTTTTGCCCTCTGAATATTTAATTAAGCCTCTCTTCTTGTTTAGGGCTTGGCTATTCAGCGGGAGACCTTTGACCCCTTTGCCTGAGATTTTCGTAGGCAAGTTCGCACCGATTTGCGTTTTACAGTCGTACTTTGCTGTTTTTACTCGCTTAACCGTTCTCCGTCTTCTTGTTTTCTCCGTTTCCTACTTTATATCCCGGTTACCCAATCTAACTTTCACTCTGTCTAATAAAGGCGTTATCTATGGCCCAGACAGTTTTCTTTCTCTTTATCTGCTCACGAGAGCGCATAGCCAGCAGTACTCTGAGGATGATTGTCGCCCTGTGTTAGGTAGTATGATTGTAGGTAACATTTTATTTGTTTTTTGCTTTGTGGGTTGAAAGCCGTGTTTTTGTTATGTTGTTACTGCTTTGCTTTTTATGATTGATTGCTTTGTTGTTGATTGTTATTTACTTTTGTTATTTTGTTTTGTTTATTAAACTGCTTTGTTTTGCTTTTTTATGCCTTTTTATTTGATGCGTTATTTAAGTTTAAGTCTTATTTATAACCTTGTTTTTTTGCTTCTGGCGTTTTTGCTCTTTCTTGTCCTTCATTGCGAGTTTGGTAGTGGTTCAACCTCCTGAATTCCACTATACACTTTTACCATCCTTAACACAACGCAGATTCAGGATCGTTGAATCGTTCGCCAAAATCGTAGTGGTTCCCTTTTCCTCGTTTCCCATATAACTTGTGCCGTGATCCGTGGGATTCAGGGTTTCTCCTGATCGTTGCTGCCCCGTTCTCCATATAAGTGGTGCCGTGAGGTAAGGTTCGGGTCCCGTTCTCCATATAAGTGGTGCCGTGCCAGCCAGGATACGAGGTTTTCATTCCGTTCACCATAACTGTATCAAGCTGATGAAACTATCACACATATATTGATAGACCGTAACTGACTATTAAAAAAAAGTTTTTAACTACATACTATTTTATACTGAAATGAAATACACAGTGTGAGAATTTCTTAAATTTTGTTAAACATTCACTATCTCAAGATCTACAAAAATAACTATTTGAAATTATGCTTATTTATAAAACATGGAAATGTGATAGCAAGTTGCAAACAAAAATGAGAAACAACTGCAAACTACAAAATATCTACACGTATGAATTATAAAATTTATGACAAAAAATTGTTACGTACAGCAAAGATTTAGTTTTTAATGATCTTGCTATCTGTAATTTTCTGCATTCAGGATACTGGGAACATTTCAAAGTGCATTAGAATTTTTTAATTGAAATAAATTAAAAATTAAATATTTAAAAAATTTTTGGAAAATCAACATGCAGGGCGATTCAAAACTCAACGTACAAACGTTTAGGGAAGGTAGTATAGATGATTCTGAGCAAAAACGTTCCTATGAACATGAGTCCGAATTTGAACGATAACTGAGATATGAACAGACATAAAAATGCCACCACCAAGATCAACAAGTTAATAACTCAGGTTTTATGACATCTGGGATGATGAAATTTTGGAAAATAATAACGAACATACAACTGTATATACCGTTAAAATTTGTTCGAATTCTAACGAGTAGTTTCCGAGTTCCGCAGTCAACATCGTAAGACGTGCTGGTTAATACACGCGTTACGCTATTGAATGAGTAACTCGGAAACTTGTCGTTAGAATTCGATCAAATTTTAATGGTATATTCAGTGTATATGTCCTATTATTTTCTCAAGTCTTTATGTGTAGTTAAAAGCATTTTCAGTTATGTACAGCAAAGATTTAGTTTTTAATGATACATGTACCTTACACAAGCATGTATCAATATATAGAGTGAGTCAAAAGTCTTTTACCCCCGATAGAATTTCAAAACAAGTCTGTTGCAGGCAACATGTAGGAAGTTAGGTAGAGACTAAACAATAGTGGTGTCAGTTATGACCTTTGACCTCGAATTTTGCACCTTGCAATTTATAACTTTGTAACCGTTACACAGGTAGAGAAAAAATCCCAATTGCACAGTTGTAGAGCTCAAAACGCTGATTTTAACAAAATAGAAAGAAAAATTAAAAGAAACCCAGTCGTTGACGTGCAGTGGCTGCAAAATATCTAGGTGCCCAATCATGCTGGAACCACATGTGGCGGTACTGCACTAAAGGCAAGTTGTCTGAGACGAAGCCATGCAAAATCTTTTTTGTTTACCTTATTCCTTCCTGTAAGGTCTCATGTTACTTTGAGGTAAGATAGTAATCGTATATGTAACTATAAGTGTCAGTGCTGGTATGTATCAGGGATGGGTTAAAGAAAAGGGTTCTCTGTATTTGTTAATAGGCATGGTTTTAGTTGGAAAGGTTTTGAAGGTTGGTCGCCATTTTTGATTTTAGAATTGTTGGCGTGTTGTGTAATTTGGACATTATGTACTTTGTGTCAATTAGACCAGGATCGATTTACACGCCGAACATTATGACGTTTTTTTGACGTACATGTATAAAACTTTTTAACTTTATATTTTTGACTTATATAAGCTTAACCCATACGTTATTTAATTAAGATATAAGCTCATCCCATCTAATACGTTCCATTGGGTTGCTGATCATTTGTATTTTTCACAATGCACTAATAAACACGTAAGTTCTGCTATTACTAGGCCTATTGTTGTAATTGGACCACCTGATTCAATTTACACTACCCGTTGTGTAATTCGGACCGAATGCAAAAAAATTTAAAAATTTAATATGAAACCCATATCATTATAGTATTCCATAAAAATAGTGCACCAAAAGATAGACCTAAATGTCCTCCTAAGGTGCGTCTCAAAAGTTTAAAGAAACATGTTTTTGTTCAAAAGAAAAAAGACTATTGAAGGTACATACGAATGCTTTAATTATTCGCTGTACAAAGCACTTAAAAGAAACTCTTGAAAATATTATTCACGAAAACATAATAAAAATAAAAATATTCAACAAAATGGAATTTTGCGTGTCTCAAAAGTTTAAAGAACGACTGAAAAAACATTGCATGAATTGCAGAGAGACGGTGGATACCACTTTTCCAACAAAATCAGTTTATTGAACAACATAAATGTACATTTCGGCTACTAAGTAGCCATCTTCAGTATGAATCCCAGAAAAGTGGTATCCACCGTCTCTCTGCATACAAATATCCACAGACAACTCAGGTCAGTAAATTATATTTCCTATATATAATATTTGTTATTGCATGAATTATACAATGGCTTAAATTGAACGACCATTTGCCTTGATTGTTTCAAATACTCTGCTCGACATTCAGTTTATGAAGTTGAATAATGTTTCTGATCTTACATTTTACCATGCACCTTCAATTGTTCTTTTCAATTCATCAGTCGAAGAAAATTGACGTCCGCCGGCATAAACTGCACGAGACATGATTCTCCATAGATTCTCTATGGGGTTCAAGTCTGGGCTTCTTGGGGGCCACGTCATAACGTGAATATTTTGTTTTCTGAACCACTCCTGCTGGAACATGAATTCCGGGCCACACAAATGATCACAGACGGGCAACAGATACTGTGTAAAGCGTGGTTCCCACATGCGTAAAAACAACGGCAGAAACCATAAAGCAGAAAATTTTTATGACGTCAGTTCCTGTTTTCGTCTCTTCTGCCCGACTGAAAATTTTTGCTTTTTGGAGTTGGGTTGAGTTCAACTTTTATGGCAGAAGCAGAGCAGAAACAGTTGCTCAGCCAATAGAAAACGGTCTCTGCAATGACGTCACAGTTACATCCTCTCTCTGTCTCACAAAATAAAAATGTCGGACGCTCAGCTCACAAAAGTGAAGAGGCCGAGAAAGAAAATTGATGAAACGCTAATAGATGAGGTGTGAAATATAAATATATTAAGGCAATTAAATTAATCAAATTAAATTGAATAAACAATAATTGAATACAAAAATTCGATATGATGATTGATAAGGAATGCAGCTATGTGCATTCGAAGCCGGCCCTTTAGATCGATCGAGTGCGTTTGTGTTGGGCAAGAATTACAACAATGGATGGCGTTTAGGTAGCAGACTTCTGCTTCTCATCCTTTTGAGTTTCTGCCATATGGGATACCTCCAGAGGTAGAAAGTAAAAAGGCAGAAAAAAATACGCCCTGGTTTCTGCTAGTGGGAACCACGCTTAAGGGTTTCTTGGTATGTTAAGCGTGGTTCCCACATGCGTAAAAACAAGGGCAGAAACCACAAAGCAGAAAAATTTTATGATGTCACTTCCCGTTTTCGTCTCTTCTGCCCGACTGAAAATTTCTGCTTTTTAGAGTTGGGTTGAGTTCAACTTTTGTGGCACAAGCAGAGCAGAAACGATTGCTCAGCCAATAGAAAACGATCTCTGCAGTGACATCACAGTGATGTCCTCTCTCTCTTTCTCACAAAATAAAAATGTCGGACACTCAGCTCACAAAGGTGAAGAGGCCGAGAAAGAAAATTCATGTAGAAGCGCTAATAGAAGAGGTGCGAAATATATATTTATTAATTAATTAATCAAATTAAATTGAATAAACAACAATTGAATGCAAAAAATCGATGTGATGATTGATGAGGATTGAACGAACTGTGTACGTACTGTGTGCATTCGAAGCCGACTGTTTAGATCGATCGACGGCTTCGGTGCAGTGTATTTGTGTTGGGCAAAACTTCTGCTATCTTATCCTTTTGAGTTTCTGCTATGTGGGACACCTGCAGGAGCAGAAAGTAAAAAGGCAGAAAAAAATACGACCTGGTTTCTGCTGTCTTGTTTTCTGCCAGTGGGAACCACGCTTTAGTGAATTTTCTCTTCCACTGATGAAAGCCAAATTGGTGATACCGTTGAATAAGAAGCCGCCGCAAACCATGATAGAATCGCCTGCTTGTTGTCATGAGTAAAATGTCTTCGGTTCCTGTCGTAGGTCGTGCCAGTATGATACCTACTCGTCAGGACCATCCAAGTTCCACTTCTTTTCATCACTAAACAACACCGACATCCATTCGTCTTTCCAGGCCATGTGTTTATTGTGCCCAACGTATCCTGTCTTGTATGTGCTTGGCAGTCAGAGGCGGTTTCTTCATCATTTTTTTGTAGACAACATGCCCACTCACAATTATTCGCCGGTGTACAGCGTCTTTCGATATGTTTAACGCAGTTACGTTTTTTATTTGGCGAATAGAAAGATTTTGTGTGGCTGCCAGTCGTAGAATGCGTCTGTCATCGCGAGTTAAGTAACTTTGGGACGACCAGATCGTGGTTTTTGGTGGAACTCCTCTTCAAGACATTATAAACCCCTGCTGTGTATCTTCCAGTAATTGTGACAATATCAGCAACAGATAGTTCGTTGGCTTTCAATCGCCAGATTTCAGCCACTTCATCGGTTGTGAATTGAGATTGGCGAGGCATTGTCGTAGGTCAAATGTGATTGGAAGGAAAGCTTTCTTTGAAAAAAATGACTTAACTGTGCAACAGATTAATACCCTGTCACTCGCAAATTTACATATTGGATGTCTCCATTCAGGATCTGAGGGTAGTTCTTTAAACTTTTGAGATACACAAAATTCCATTTTGTTGAATATTTTTATTTGTATTATGTTTTCGGGAATAATATTTTCAGGAGTTTCTTTTAAGTGCTTTGTACAGCTAGCAATTAAAGCATTCGTATGTACCTTCAATAGTTTTTTTTCGTTTGAACAAAAACATGTTTCTTTAAACTTTTGAGACGCACCTTACGTTTGAAAATAGAAGCTACGTCATTTTGAATAGAAGTTACAGCCCTTTTCCCTTAGGGGGTCCAAATTACACGGGCCTCCCTTAATTATTTCGCTCAAATTGCCTACTTCAGGCATGATAGTGCCCATTCAGTGTATGATTCATTATTAATAATATAATCGGTCATAATTACGTAGACAAATAATTTAAAAACTAACAAACAATAATTTCTTATAACCATAGCAATAGTCACAAAAATTCAATAATTTATTTTAAAAAATCGCGTGAAATGAAATGAGAATGTGTGTTCATAAAGTTTTACAACAAATAGAATTAAAAACAACGTTAATCCTTGTATATATTCCTTTTTAATACTTTGCATAGAACAAAATTACACTTATATTTGTTTATTCTCCTGCCATACCATTTAAAAATCAATTTCCTTACCATTTATTTAGTAAGTGAATTGTTTACTCTTTTAGAATCTCCCCGTTATTCTCCTGTAATAATGGGTGAAAAAATCCTAAAGAGGAACTCCATCGCTTATAATGCTTTGTCACCCTTAGCAACACCCAATTCTTCAAGACCAACGACAGCTGAAGTAGGTAAGATTGAGAAACGCTGCTTAAGAAATGTCACGTTTATAATTTGTAAGAATTATAAGTTGGAGGTTATATACTGGAATCTCAAGTAAACAAAAATGGGTTTTTTTTATAATATTAAATATAATTTAATACATCCCTCCTGCAATTTCTACCATTTTTTTTTTATTTTTTTATTTTTTTGCACATACAACCAGTTTCTTTTGAAATAAAAGTTAATTGATCCTGGTTTATGGGAAACTTAAATAAATGAATAAATAAATAGTAGCTTTGTGGAATAAGCAATTCTTTCTTATTGCTCTCTCCACCATAAAAATTTTCAACATGAATGCAACAGATCTACTTTCCTTATAACTACCAAATATTATGAGATCTGTTTACCTGAAATGTTTTCATGGTTAATGCTTTCATTTCTATGCCCTTTGAAGTTAAAAATGATTGGTATTTTGTTTTTATTTACAAACCAGTTTTGTAGTTTGAATTTATTAACAGATTAATTAAAATGCTGAAATTTTAATATGAATAACTTAAATGTAGTATTCATAATTCATAGTATTCATTAATTTCTTCATGTTTAAATGTATATACCTCCCCCTCTTCCTAATTTATTCAATAAAGTTTATAAATCAAATGGTCAAATACGTGGTATCATTGGAAGTAGCTAATTAAAATTTCTTATCAGATGATATTAAAGATCATGAATAAGCTAGCTGTTCTATTAATTATTTGTGAAGCCGTTTTTTTTTTTACTTCTACTAAATGAAACTCCTTCAAACAAAAAAGTTAATGTTCTTAGATGCATATTCACGATAAAAAATGTTTTCAATATATAAATTTTGTTAACTTAGGTGTGCTTAACATGCAAAGATAAGGAATGCTCCCAAAATGGACATGAACTGAACCATGCATGATCTAAATCTTCCCATTCCTGAATTGCATCAATTGGGTTAACAACTCAATTATCTAATTCAATTGAAACCCCCAGGCAAATGAAATCATTACATGTTCTTCAATAAATGTGCTAATGATGCTAATATTTACAAATGAAATTATTCAAATAATTCTGATGATTCATTTACTGTAGTTTCTGCAGTACACAAACTTCCACGTTACCTCGTATTTTTTTAAGTTTTGTTTACTTAATTAATGAAACGCATAATCTTGTCTACCTGCAAAGAGTGATTAATGTTATTACTGGGGGTATATAAGAAAAACTTGCATTTGAAAGGTTGAAAAATATGGTTTCAAATTTGTTGCTTTCAGGAATGGAAAAAATAAAATTCCCTATTAAAGAACATAGTTTGAGAGTAATTTGAAGAATATTGCGTTCTTGTTTAAATTTATTACATATAATTTGTTAGAAATTTTGAGGGGGGGGGGGGGTTAAGAACATCTTGGACATCCTCTGGGTATATAACTTCAAAGCATTTCTAAAGTTAGTTTTAGATGAACCTAACAGACATTACTTTAACCAGGAATCCCTTTTGTTTGGATTATTTAAAATAGCACCTCTCCTAGAGATACTCATGCGTGAACTATTACTGGAAGAGCTCTGACAACACTGTTACATCCAAATGCAGTCACCAATTTAATGCAAGAATCAGGGGAAAAAATTAAAGCTTAACTATTTTTCTAAACCAAAAATAGATCTATTGTTATTCATCGTAGTAAGATAGCATAAATTGACAAACTGTAAAATAAATACTTAAATGGTGTACATATTATTTATTTTTTGATCAATTCTACACAAATTTTATATTAGTTAGTATAATTGTATGTAATGAGAAAATAAAATAAAATATTAAAAAATATTTAACAATTTAAAAATAGCATTATCATTTAAAAGAAAAAAAAATTCATCAACAATACACAGACTTACTCAAGTAATATGTTTCATAACCATTAAAGAAAGGAGAATTTTTCAATTGATTTCAAAATAGATATACTTTGATATTTACCCAGGTAGAAAAGCTGTTTCGCAAGAGGAACTGAAATCTACATTGCCTATTCCCATCGTAAATAATTTTCTCACACAAATTCCAATAATTAAAGAACCAGAGAATAAAGAGGAAAATAAACAGGCGACTTCAGAAAATCTTCTTTCAGTTTCAGAAAGAAAAGATAATGAAATCAATAATCAAAAATTAGCTTCACCGATCAATACAGACAATATTCGACGGCTCTCTGAAGTGTTTGATCCTCCTTTTGCTGCTAATTCTGTGCCTCTTACAAAGAGTTCTGTTCCATCTTCAAATGTGCAACCACAGGAGCGAATTCTTACATATCAACCAATAGTGATGAATGTTCCACCAATGTCGCAAGGAAATACTGCCATTTCCATAGGGGACAGAGCATCAAGTGCTAAATCTTCTTCTTCAACAGGACTTGCAGCGACTGCTGCTGGTGTAGTGCCAGAGCCGCTGTCTCGACTGCAGTTAGTAGAAAAACTAGAGGCACAACAACGGCCATATCCGCAGCAGGTAGTTCCCCATGTGCATTGTAGTATGCAATGTCAGAGTACATCTTGTGAGCTTCAATGATATTAAATATATCATGTGTTAAGTGGAAAAATAGTCAAAACTTTAAAAGAATAAAGACAAAGTTCTGTTTATTTATATTGTAAAAACTTCAGTCAAATTTTATGTGTGTGTATGTATATATAACAGTTTTCAAAGAAACAAATTTAAATATTAGCCATCCTTTTCATTGTTATACATTAGAGTATACGAAAATGTGACAAATAATTTACCTTCATGTCTGCCTATATTTCTTTTTCTGTGCTATATATTTCTCTCTATACAGTGGAATGCAGATGATAAATTTATATTTATGTATGAATCTATCTTGTTATATTTTCTACAGTTTATAAAATCATTCATGGGAGTTTGTGAACATGATGTACATTTCATTTCTTATCAGATTCCCAATGTCAATTGGAAAATTTTTGTACTTCATTATTCACTTGGCGAGAAAGAATTGCTGTGATATTGCAAACAAACCATTACTTGTAAATTGTTTCTCTTGTCATGAATGGTACAGAACCGACAAAATTGAGTACTTCGTTTATTAGATGTAAATAAAATATTTCAAAATTGTATCTTCTTACTGGAATCAAGATGGTATTAAACAGAAGAGGAAGAAGGTCATCTTAATTCAACTTTTACTGTAATTAATATTTTTGGAATTAAAAATGAAATGTTAATTGTTTCAATTATAATACTATGCATGTAAGAAGAAATTATTTTTCGAAATTTTAGTCAAAGTTAATTTTTTAACAATAGCAAATAATTTTGCATTGGTTCATATCATAAATTTACAGATACCAATAATACAAATTAAATAAAGGTTTTTCTTTTTATACTAAACGCACATAACCTTTACATTGGTTAAGTATTCACTTATAAAATTCTACTTATAATGGTAAATTAAAGGTAAGGATTTAAGTTGGAGTACTGTGTTAAGAATACAGAATTCTCTATTTCCTACCAATTAATTTCTTAAATGAAGTTGGTTTGGTTTGTTTGGTATTAACGTCCTTTTCAATTGCCATGGTCATTTCAGGACGGCGTTTATAGGGGCCGCAAATTTTGCCTCGCAAGGGTTCTTTAACGTGCAGCCGGCAAACGCCTACACGGGACTAACGGCTTTACTTTTTTTCCGAAGGAAGTGCGTGATCTCAGGATTTTCCCCCTGAAAAAATCCTCGTCGTCCTCGGCCGGGGGTCGAACCCGCGTCCGCATCAGAAGCGATCACGCAACCACTCAGCCACCGAGGCCGATAGGTAGAGACTTTACAATACAACAAAAGGCGAAACTAGTCGGAAACTCCGTTCTCCCTTTATTGTAAAGTCTCTGCCAATTTCATTGATAGCAAGAACTCTAATTTATTGATCTTAATTTCTTAATTTCTGAAGTTAACACAATTATTCAAATATTTATACGTTTTAATTTCTATACAGAAGTTACCCTAAAAACGTAACTAAAAAAAATCTCTTCATCTACTGTAAAATAAAGCATTCATAATAAATTCCATTCTAAGACTGGAATTCTTCTTACGCCCTAATGCATAAAAGATCATCTCAGTGTCCTCGCAGGAAGATTTCTTTTGCAATGTCTTTGTTCTCGCCATTTCGTGCTGGTAGGATGTAGAGCACTAGATGTAGATGAACCTAACAGCGCATTCTTGCCATTACCAGGAAAGAGTTCACTTTTTTTTTTTTTTTAGTTACGAAAAAATTTTACGTCACTTCCGTAATCCCCCCCCCCCCCCCCATAATGCACAAGCAGGGATGTACAGAACCATTTTCGCGGTTTTTCATGTGCATGAAAATCTAAATTTTAACGGAAGTGATGTAGATTTTATTTTCATACGAAAATTTTTTCGTAACAATAAAAAAACAAACTAACTCTCTAATGTAACCAGAACTAAGTTTCCATGCGAAATTATAATGCATTATTGTGAATAATTTTATAATCTACTACAGAAAACTAAGTAAATTATTCAGCTGTTTTAAATAATAAATTAAGATACTCTGAATTAGCAGGTATTTCAAGTATAAATCAAGGATTCCTAAATTTTATTTTGAATTTTTATGGGTAGAATAAAATACACATCCAGTCCAAGCAATTTATTAAAATTAAACAATGGTGTCTGCTATCTCTTTTCCAAGGGAAAAGGTTCCAACTTCCACACTGTCTTGGTAAAAAGATCGAATCCAGTAGAACAAGAAAGCTTGTTTATTTCCCCCCCCCCCCCTCTACCAACAGACACTCCTGTTACTGAAGTGTGTGTCTTTTGTCTTCAGTAATGTCCATTATTACTACATATAAAAGGAAAGATTTCAAATTATAGAAAAGAGTTATCAAGCTATGCAGCAATGCAAAATTCTTAAACACTGAATTCTATTACCGTATGTATTGTAATTATGGTAATGTAATTGTAAAGAATGGTAATTAAACTGAGTTCTATTACCATATATACAAGCGTATAAGTTGAGCCCCTCCCCAAAACATGGCGCCTAAAAAGCGAATGTCGGACAAAATCCCCTAGCCTAAACGAAAAAGTAGTCAAAAGCCCCACACTGCTCGTACTGTAACTTCAGTTGTCCTTCTTTTTCAGAAAAAATATTAATAATTCTATAAAAGTATTGCACAAAATTGATCACATACAAGAAATTCATGTTTAATTAACTAAAAATTAAACAATACAAAAAAATTAGAGTTTAGGACAATAATTTCAATTCAGTCTGGTCTGATTGCAAGTCCTATACCAAATAAAAATACTTCCAACGTCTTCGTCTTTCGCACATAAGTCTTAGTCTTCTTGAGGCACGTTTAATTCGCTTCTGTGGAGGTTCTCCGCGAGATTCCTAGAGAAGAGAAGTTTCTACCAAACTCTTATCTTTGCGGATATTTTCAATGGCCTTCCAAATGGTTGGTTGAGCATGCACTACCAAACTGTTGAAAGAAAAATTCCAACTCACGCACAAATTATTGGTACGATCCCCGTCATCGAGAGTGGCTTGGTGGACATTCCTTAGCTACGGCGGAAACAAAGGTGGAATCAATCTAATAACCAACGGGGGAAGCGTGCTGTTGGGGGCGAGTGGAGGCTCTACAAAAATAATCGAGTAAATCTTGAAGGTCATCAGGTATATTTTGCGAAAGATAATAGATTCCATCGTATACGTCATCTATTGGCAGGAAAGCCAAGCCATCTAACATCCCACAAAAAAGAGTCCTTTGACAGGAGATGCGGGGCTTTTGTCTGTTGGATTTTTCGGCGCGCATTTGTCCGGACCCCCTAAAAACCACATTCGAGTTGATGAAAGTTCTTAAAGCGGAGGGCTCTTATAAGCACTCTAAATAATAATTTATTAATCCGTTTAGAATTCATTTATTAATCCTTACATTGTTTAAATAAATTCCTGATAAAATAAAATTGTCCACTCTTTGCAGCATAATGAGAAGTCTTTAAAAAGGCTGTGGCGGCCATTTTGTTGATATGGCTGCCGACATTTTCGATGTAAGTTTAGCATTCTATACTTTATCCCAAAATAAAAGTTCAAAAACCATAACTGTGTATTATGGAAAATTACATATAATAATCAACTGATGATAATCCAGTAAAAAAAAACCAGGGAAAGTACGAAGGGGGAAAGGGATATTTGCCCCAAATTTCTCATAGTGTAACTTCAGTTATCCTTCATTCTCAGAAAAAACCGAGGGGTCTGACAATAACCTGAATCTTTGAAAAAAGTAAAATGAATCTATGCGAATCTCACCGAATCTGTTCTGACTTCAGGAGCAGATATCTCGCCCCAGATTCTCATAAAAAAACGAGACTAGAAAAAAGTTCCTACATTTGGCTATGAATCTCTGAAAAATCGTTGAATCTTTGTTGAACGTCAGACCCCTCGGAAAAAAAATTATTAACTCTATAAAAGTGTTGCACAAAAATCAATTAAAAATTAAATAACAATACATAAAAATACAATCCTGCAATTCAATTAAGTCTGATTGCATGTCCTATATCAAAAAATTCTTCCAATGTCTTCTTCTCCTGCACATGGTCTAAGGACATGATTTTTTTAGTCTACCCAAATCTCTTTCAATATCGTCTCCGATAAAGGTTATGTATGGTCAACAAAAGTACCATAAATGTAAGTTGCCTATTTTAATTTCTTTCTTTTTTATAATTTTTATTAGGTTTTAGGGTTTTTTTTTCTTTTTCTTTTTTAATTTAAAAACACTTGTTTCCGTTCAAGTGTACCAGGGTGACCATCAAAAACACTAGAGGATGAGCCAAACTGCGTAGACGGATATACGAGGGTTATTCATAAAGTAAGGTCCGTTCTGCAATAAAAACAAAACTACTACATATATTTTCAAAATTTTTTCTTTACCAGATTCTATGTACAATTAACTATTTTTCTATATAGTTTTCAAGTTTATTTAAGCATTTGTTATAGCGCTCTATGTACTTCCGCATGATGAGTTCATAAAAGCTGCTGTAGGTGAAGAAAATCACGCAGTTTTCACTTGTTCATCGTCGTTGAAATGCTGTCTGCTGATGATCTCTTTTAGATCCTGGAACAGGTGGTAGCCACTGGACGCGAGGTCGGGACTGTAAGGCAGATGGTCAAGTTGTTCCCAAACAAAAGATCTGATTAGTTGGGAACAACTTGACCATCCACTTTACGATCCGGACCTCGCGTCCAGTGGCTACCACCCGTTCAGGGAGCTAAAGATCATCGGTAGCCTGCATTTCAGCGACAATGAACAAGTGAAAACCGTGATTTTCTACACCGGCAGCAGCTTCTATGAAGTGATCTTGCGGAAGTACATTGAGTGCTGACAAGTGCTTAAATAAACTTGGAAAGTATGTGGAAAAAATAGTTAAAGGTACATAGAATCTGGTAAAGAAAAATTTTTGAATATATATATAGTATTGTTTTTATTGCAAAACGAACATTACTTTACGAATAACCTCATATGTACAGGGTGTTGCAGATAACTACAGGGCAGTATAACGGGAAGCCTACCCACTCGATATCAAATGGTAATTGAGTAATTTTATCAAAAACATGACAGTTTTGACGTTCACCCCCCCCCTCCCCGAGCATGGAAACTGCTGGCTGTTGCAGGCCACCTTCATCTCCCTCCATTCTGCCAATCGACCGAGCTGGTCCCTGCAATCGAGCGGGTAGGGTTCTGTTATACTGCCCTGTAGTTATCTGCAACACCCTGTATACAAAGAAAAGTTTCACGAAAGCCAAAATACGTTGGGAATGTTCTCAGGGGAATTGCAGCTGTATTTTGCATATACAGATTTGGAAATTACACGTTTGCTTGATGTCAAGAGCACACTCATGACCCACACAATTTAAAGGCAGTTAAAGTAAAGAAAAGCGTCAAAATAACTGCTTCAAACTGCGTCAAGGCCTCAAGAGATAATTGGAGATGATGTATCCAGACACTCTAAAGCGCAATATTCGATGGGTACAACAGTGAACATTGACGAAGGATCCATCATCACTGCGGGAACTTGAACGTATCAGCGGTGAGTGAAAGTCAACAGACTATAAAGATTTTCTTAAAAACGATAACGAACCTCATTCCACAGAAAGAATAATAGCATTTGCAACAAACCAAGGACTGCAACATCTAGGATGCTACTCTATATGGTATATGGATGGAACTTTTGCAGCGGCCCCAAATTTGTTTTTAACAACTGTGTCTCGTTTGGGTACCTCATGGACAATCCACAGTGATGTGTTTATATGCTTTCCTTTCAGTTAAAACTCAAAACATATATGAAGAATTACTGACTCCTGTAATGAACAAATGCCAGGAGTTGGGATTCAGCCCAGATCCAATAACCACCGGACTGATTTCGAATGTGCCGTGATCAACGCTAATCATCAATGTATTATTTAATTTTTAATTAATAAAAATTTAATTTCTTGTATGTGATCAATTTTTTGCAATACTTTTAGTTATTCATTTTTTTCTGAAAATGAAGGATAACTTAAAGTTACAGTACGAGCAGTTTGGCGCACGTCTACTTCACCGTTAACGCTATGGGGCTATTATCCGGTGGGCAAATATCTATTTGCTCGATTTTCCCTCCACTTTTCCATTGTAAAAAGCAAATAAAAGTCAAATCCCGAAAACAAGATGGAGACGACCTTGGTTCACTGTTCATACCCCTCTAATACTATGGTTCATACCAAGCGCATCTTGAAAATAGTTTTATAAAAAAAGTTATACGGTTACAATGAACATCTATTTGAACGAGTATGAGAATGAAAATTTTCAACTTTTTGGAGTCAGATAAAGGAGTCAGAGTTTGATGGTTTTCCCACATCATGAATTTGTTACTATAAATTTAATCTTCTTGTAAGTATACAAAAACTACTTATAATAATTGTGTTGTATAAAAATTTTTTTTGCCTCGTCTTATGCTCGAGTCATGCAGTTTGTCCACTTTTTGGGGTCAAAACTTGGAGGTCGACTTATACATGGCTATGTACAGTATATATTTTTTTAATATCAAGAATAATTAACTTAAAAAAATGTATACTTTTGAAAATTTTGTTTTAATGTACATGTAAGGTTTAAAAATTATAAATATACATTTATATATATATATATATCTTTTATAATCTCATGATAAATATACAGAACAATATTTACAGAATTTAGAAATATATATTAATTTACAGTTATAGAAACAAAGTTACTTTTGAAAATTTTTTATCACCATTATTATCTGTTCCACATGTTAAAAAATGATTTAGCAAAAGTCATTTTATACACTGCCTTGTAATTAACAACAAAACATCAAAATGAAATGAAAATTAGTATTCACAAATGCACCTGATTTAAACAGTCTTCAATTCTTGGCTTTTAAGGTAATAAATAGGTCATGGGAACAAAGGCCTTTTTTTTTTTTTTTTTGTTAAAAAAGCATTTATTTATTTACTGTAAGAAAAAAATTCTTCACTCGTGATTGTTGTAACTTCATTAAAAAAATTAAAGACGTACTTATTGATTCCTAAAACAACAATATATCATAAAAGACTCTGTGTGGCAAAAGCATGTAAATTTCCCATCTGGCTCATTCCACTCTGGATATGATTGACGTGAACCTCAACATTATTTTGAAAAGTACTGTAGAAGAGAAGGTATTAAATATATTAATATTCAAATAAATATTTCCAGAATGCCATTTAGGTATTGTAAATGTTCAACACTAACCTCAAATTACCCTCGTCCAGCTTTCTCTCTATACTTTGCAAAGAATCATTTAAGGTTTTTAATTCAAAAGAATTCAAATCATTTTCGGCTAAACACTGCAAATTGAATGGATACAGACAGTTAAGTGAAAAATTTACTAATTATACATAATGGCAGCAATACTAATGCTTATTAAACAAAAAAATGTGAAAACTATAAATACTATTATTAATGAACTAAAATGAGGCTTCAAAAGTGAGTTGCTATATCTTTGTTTTACAATAATTTACTGAAAGGGGGAAAAAAATCTCCTAATTTATATCAAACAAGGAAATGATGGTATGTTAATGTTTATTTGGTGGCAAGTTCGTTAACAGAACATTTGCTTGCACTTGTTCTCATGTAAAATTTCAAATACTGAGATGCATAGCTGCCATAACTCAAGTCCTTACTTTTAATAAGAAGACAAGAAAGAAAGATAAGACTTGCAAACATTAAGTATCAAGAGACAAATAGGCTATAAATGGAAAACAATACAAGATATTATTTGATGCCATTTCTTGGGTTATCTTAAGAGTTTTAAAAAGAAATTTCTATAAACTTTTCAAGCTGTTTCTGTTAAGAGGTTTCCAAATGAAGGGTACAGAGGACAAAGGTGTAATGTCAAGTCAAAAATGCAATTCGCATGTCAGCTAGTAGCTTCCGAAGGGAAGTATTAAATTGTAGTTTCATTTTGGTAATAATGTTATGTCCAGTAGCAAATGAGGAAGAAGACACAATGGCAGAGCAGTATGAAAGGGGCAGGGGATAAGATGCAATGTCAGAGCGGTGTGTGTGTGTGTGTAATTGGGGGGGGGGGGGGGGCGCACCCCCAAACCGCGGGTGTGTGGGCGGGGGGCGGGGAGAAGGTGCAATTTCACTTGTTACAAACCTGTATTATTTTATTGTTATCAGTAAATTTGTTTCTGCAATCAGTTGAAATTCATATACAGGTGCAACACCAATTTTCCAGCAACTGATGTCCCGGCACCTTTTTTAATCCAGACAAATTCACGAGAGGGAACTTGATAATCTTGCTGCTGTCAGACAAGTTTACTGAGCGGCCAACAGATGGCGTGAGTGTAGCGTGACATCAATTTGTACGTGCTGGTGGTAGTCTCCCTTTATTTTGAGATTATATCTTATTTTGGTTAGATTTAACCCTAGTTATGGCTCCACAGGCAAATTCAAGTGCCAGCGTGGTGTTAAACGTAAACATCGGTCTAGATACATGGTAGGTGTACAATTAGTGGGTTAGGGGTATGCTGATGAATTATTATTAAGGTGAAATTGGATGGCCTGGCAAAACTGTTAATCTGCCAAGTCTCTGGAACCAAGGTTACCAGAAAATCAGTGCTGAACCTGTATTTGAACTGTAGTTCAATTCAAATTTACTAATTTAAATATTGAATTTAGTCTGTAATTATGCTGTAAGAACATTTACTGTTCAATTAAGAAATGTATCAGAAGGCCATCTATATCACTTTTAGAAAAAATTTTTATAGATAGAACGGATCGAACTGACTGCAGAAACAAAGTTAATATTGCATCATCCAAAAGTTGGTTGTACATGCGACGAATACATGCAAAATGTTTACTTCCTCTGGAGAAGGAAAAATCTAATTTGTCCCGACTTACTGATCAAAAAGAAACGACAAATCAAGAATAAGTGCAAAACTGATGATAAAATTGAAGCCACCAAAAAATGTATCTCTCCCTAACATCACACTAATAATGAGTACTACAAAAGGCAGCTGCCAATTTTTACATTTAATATTCATGTCCTAGCACACAACAAAAGTTTTTTCGTTTTTTTTTTTACACATATCCTAAAATTGTTGGGAAAAAGCAGATGATGATTTTGGTGCATGTTATACCACTTCATCCATACCTATCTGGATCCCGAAATTGAACAGTTATACATTTTTTCAGATTCATGCGGAGATCAAAATAAGAATTATACAGTTGTGAGATCCTTGTAACACCTTGTTCACGTTGAGAAGCAACTGAAGGCCGTGCATATGATTTTTCCAGTGAGAGAACATTCCCACATGGAAATGACAAAAACATGGGTATAGTAAACCAAAAGATGAAAGTAGAATTACCAAAAGAATGGGCTGAAGTTTTTTGAACTGCAAGGAAAAAACCCTTTTTCATTTGAGGTGATTGAGGTTACTCAGGAAATGTTCAAGTCTTGAACTGAATACTTGTAGTCAAAATTTAGTAAGAAATGTCCTTTTCAAACATCCTATCAAAATCTTAAAGGTAGAGCAATATAGTCCTTGTCTCGTTTTCCACCATATCACATATTATGGAATGTTTGTCTCGCATTCAGTTATCCCGATGCTAAGAAGAGAATTGATGACCGCCCAGCTACCACCAAGACCTTACAAAATTTACAGTGTATCTCGAAGGAGAAATATCAAGACATATTGGCTCTCAGCAAATTTTGTTCATGTGAGGCTCAGCTATATTTCAGGGACTTCTATATGAATAATTGAATAATTCTTTAGTTCTTTTTGTTAATTAACTTTTAATAAAATTTATTAAATGACTATAAATTAATATTAAACTTTTATAAATGACACTTTCTTTAATTTGTGCTGGCAAATACCTATTTTTTTGTAATCCTTGTACTAATTTTTGATCACATTTTCTTATTACATCAAAAACAAAACTTGGAAAATCAAGTTTTTGTGCTATATACACACAGTCAGATATAAAAACATGCTCTTGTAAAAAGTTGGAAGTTCTAAAATGCCCTACAACAATTTTATTGAAATTTTAAAAATAAAAACTTGTTTTTCGAAAGAATTACATTATTTTAGTTGACAATGCACCTTTATCCCCTGTACCCTTCAAATCAATTCTTTAACTACCACCATTATAGATTACCAACAGTAATGAATAATTTCAAGTTTGAAGAAAGCATATTGAAATTCCCAAAAACCAATAATTTATAACATCAAATTTAATGAAAAAAAAATTAAAATTATATAAGAGTAGGAGTTGTGATAAAATACATTATTTAAAAAATAAATAAAACTCCATTTAATTAAAATAAAACAAATAAAATAAATAATAGAAACAATGTTTTATTTTAATTAAATGGAGTTTTATTTATTTTTTAATTAAAATATTAAAATGTTTAATAAATCTAAGAAATTTTAATTCTATTAGTAGCTTCAAAAAGTTCCTGGAATTAATTTTTATTTCTGCACACACAAAAAATGCAAACATTTAAATAACATTTCCTTCAGAATACTATCTTCTTCTGCCAACTTCTGTTTAATGCTTGGAAATGCTCTGTAAACACTTTGCGAAGCCAGTTTGCGGAACAATGCGAAATGCGGACATCGCAGCAGCTTTTGCCTCTATAATTTGGCGTCTGTCTTCCCGCATGATGTTGTTCACAAGATTAATTGTGGATGGACTGATTGAAGTTGATGGACGGCCACTCCGATGGTCATCTTTAATATTCGAACGTTGTTCCATAACTGACAATTTACGTAGCGAAATCAGGATGCGATGCTTACTCTACACTACCAGTTAACAGATTGCCGTCCACCGCAGCATTCCGTTTAAATCATGTCAAAACACGTTTGAGTGTGATCGAAAATGGTAAACTATGGGGGGAAGCCTCGCTCGCTCGCACACACTAACTCAATTTCACAGCATATCACGATCCCGGGAACTTTTTGAAGCTACTAGTATAGTTCGTGTAGCCAAATCCAATTGTTAATATTTTAGCTGTTATTAGTTCAAACAAAAATGATAAAATATGCAGTATCCTTTAATCCACTGACCATTCTTAGCATATTTGTTTGCAGAATAAGAGTCGAAGACTAGTAGAAAGTCATGCCTGGCCAAAACCATGTGGACAAAAAGTAATTTTTTTCCTTTTTAATACGCAAAATATGTAATTAAATAGAGAAAAATAGCAAAGAAAATTCCAAGACCTGAACTCGAACTAGGATCCTGGGGTTACTATGCTGAAGGTTCTTGGTTTGAGTCCAGGGCATAAAATTTTCTTTACTATTTTTCTCTATTTATTTATTAATATTCGGAGGTAAAGCATGAAAAAATCCTCCTAGACACAATTTCCAGTTATATCCAATATACATACTGGAGGCTTGATATTGTGCAGGTATATTATGAGTCTCATAATTTCCTGTCACTTTATGTTAACCATAAAACCAACACTAAGTTTATGCAATATGTATATCAAGTCCTAAAAGGCAAGAAAAATAAGCCCATCTTCCTTTTAAAATTAACATACCATTTCTTTCAAGAATAAAAAATGAAATTACCTTAATCTGTAACATGAGAGAAGTTAGTTGGCTAATTAAATCAAGAATATTGTCACTACGAACAGATTTTGGCCTTAAAGCTGCATTAGCCTTCAACACAATATCCTTGCCATCGAGATCACATTTCTCCCGCACAAGACTTGTCTGAGTTAATGGCTGCAAACCTTGTTCAGGTGCAATCTAAATACATAAGTTTAAAATGCTTTAATCCCTTAAACAATCAATTACTCGAACAAACACACAATTTTCACCAGTTTTATGAATCACAATGATTTATTTACAAAAATCAATTAATGTATCACCAAATGAATCCTCAAAAGAAAATTAAATAAATAAATAAAAGAAAATGATTTTGATCTACCATTATCTTCAGATTTCAAGACATGGCATATTTTGGGATTGATGACATCTTGCATGTGTAAATAACACTGGCCCAAAATGTAATGAAAATAATCTCCATGCTGAATGGTTATCTGAATCTGCCTGTGCTACAAATGAGGTACATTAACAGGAGTCAAAAATGTTTTGAGTTTGTTTAGCCAAACCTTGTCCATTTATCCACGGATAACCATGTAATAAATATGATAAATATTGCATCACACGAAGTCACAGAATATCTATTTTTAAATGGGTAACTTTATGTGACAGGCAGTTATTACTACCCAAACTCAATTCATCGACAAAATATGGGAAGATTACACAGGAAGCTTTTTTCTATAATGTTGGATGTTATTATATGAGAAACCAAATTCATGTGAAAGTTGAAAAAGACTTGCCAGTAGGGTTTTTCTTCAATTAACTAAGTCTTCCCATATGATGGGTGGATCTTTTGCTCATGCAGCCATCAAGGTCGCTCTAATAAAAGTCTAGATAAGGCATCTCATCATATCTTGCAGGCCGAACTATCTCAAAATATCTTGCTATTTTGCTTCGAACTCACAAGCATTTACTGAAAGTTAACTTTATATAAATTCCGTTATGTTTTACCTCTGATAATGTTGCAATACCGAAATGCATAAGGATTAATAAAATAGTTAACATATCACTCTGCTTGTTCTTTATTTCCTACAGTTAAACTTTTCAGCTGTAACCTTATAAGAGACTGTAGGATGCCTTGAATAAAATTGGTAGATGAAACCACAACACTTCAAAGGGGATCCATTCCCCTGTCAAAAACTAGATATGATATCGAAAACATAGACATCTGTGCTGTTACATAAACAAAAAACTCTTGTTTTAGCTGAATGTGTATGATGGAACACTAATTTTCTTTTAATTGCAACCTATAATGTATTATTTATAGAACTAATAACACCAAGTTCTGAAAAATAGTTGGCACCGCCTAACCTTAGGAATTGAATATATTTGCAAACTGCAGTCACGTGATCCTTCGTAATAGTTACTACTTCGCATTCTTGAAAACAAAAGAATTTTCACACTTTTCATTCGCTTAAAACCTGACGTCGCATTTGAAAAACCAGCTTATCCAATCACAGCCATTCTATGCGAAAATTCTTTGTATCCGTATCTTGTGCTTTTCTGTAGTTCACAGATAGGTGTCTATATTTTTGATACTGTATGTTCTTGGCATCTAGTTTTTGGCATACCAAGAAGGACCATGGATGCCCTTTGAGGTTTCATTCACCTACTGATAAATGGCACCAACGCTATATACAATTGATAAACAGTACTTTCCATATTCAGAACAGGCCCTGATATTCTGTCAAAGATATAAAAATAGCTTAAAAAAATATAATAATACTTAAAACTGTTCTTACCTCTAAACAATACTGTTGAACACCATTAAGATATTCATTTAGATCTTTGTTTAATTTATCAAGTTCCAACACAATGCCAGCATATCGTTTTTGGAACTCTACTGTTATAGGTTCTTGATATGATTTCTACAAGTTAAAAAAATAAATAAAATAAAATAAATAAGCCAATCAATTTTTTTTTAATCTAGAAGGTATTTCAAAAGGTATAATTCAAAGTTCACACACAGATAGGAGGTATGAAGGTGAACAGATTCTGTTAATACATGAGGAGTCGGAACTTAGAGTAACATTAGAGGGGGGAGCAGTAATCAGAGTACATATGAAAACACATGAGTAAGTATGCACTGTGCACACTTTTATTATGGAACTGCGAATCCACTGAAGCTTTATAAAAGATGCTCAAAAAGTGAGCCAGCCATGGCCTCACATGTATCGTATCGGTGCAACATGGACTCCCGTATGTGGCCAAAGATTCCGGGTGTTTCTTTGATGTCATCTGAAACAACTGTGATGTGAGCTGCCAGATCTTCAATGCTTGTCACAGGTGTTTGGAACACAACTGATTTTATGTTGCCCCAAAAAAAAGAAATCCTTGTCATAGAACTGCAACCCGTTTGTGTTGTGCCATCATTTGCATGCTTTATCACTTGTCATTTGCTCCCCCATTAACTTGACAATGGTTGAGTTCCGACCCCTCATGTATTAACAGAATCTGTTCACCTTACTGCCACCTACCTGTGTGCGAAGTTTGGGTTATCCCTTTTGAAAAATCCTGTATAAAATGTCAACTAAATATCAGCCTAAATTAAACTTAAGGTATTTCTGCTTTTTAGAGATAAATGAGAACACAGAAAATCTTATTATTGAACAAACAAATTAGAAAGAAAGCAAGGATGTTAAAACATCTAATATACAAGCAGAACTTTGGTAAACTTAGAAATAAACTTTCTTTACTATGGCATTTTGGTAATCCTAACTGTACAAAAAGAATCTTTACAAAAGCCTTATTTGCATCTGAAAGATAAATATAAAATCCATAACTAGATACTAATGAATAAGCTTTCCAGTTTTGTCAAGAAATCCGATCAGCAGCGGGAAGCAGTAATGTTTTATTGTTTTATTGTCTTCGGCCTTAGTGTAGTACCATGGTTATAAACTTCATGATATCCAAAGCGGCGCTCACATCTCCATCTCTAGCCACCAAAGAGCTTTCACTTGATTGGCGGACCCTCTGCTCATGTTTTATATAAAATTCTGGCTACGGCTCTCCTTTTGAAGCTGCTTTTGCCTCCAATAGCTGTATTTTACTAAAATGACTAAGGCTTAATAAAATAGTTTACCATATCACCTTGACTGATCCTTTGTCTTTTCTATTCTTTTACGCTATTAGAAAACAGTAGAAAACTTTGGCATTTACAAGCAACCCAATATACTTCAGTAGGTTCTTGAAATAGTTCATCATCAAAATTCTCAATGAATAAAAGTTATTCTAAATGAAATGCTCATGAAAATTAAATTAAAGCAAGAGTAAATTTTGTGAATAACAAGCAACTCTAAAATTTCCCCTATTTTCTTAAACAAATGTGGATGAAGAATGAAAGAATGAATACTTTAATAATTATAAATGAAAACTACAGAACTATAATCTTCAAAATGAAGGGCATTTTGTTTTTAAGCATCAAACAACTAAAACGCTGACATTATTTTCAGATACCTTTTTTTCAGCTTCAGCATTCATTTCTCTCAGTTGGTTAATTTTGGATTTCTTCACATCAAGAATTTTTGATAGCCTTACAACAAGAACAAGGAATTTGACTGGAAACCCTCCAAGCATTCCTCCTTCCAACCCAAGTAATTGAGTTTTTAAGGGAGATGCTCCCAAAATTGGGTCATTCTCCTGAAATAAAAACATATTACAATTTCAATTAAATATACACTAATGATTTAAAAAAAAAAATACTTAAAGAAACATTTCTTTACAAACAGAATATACATTTATATATACAGTTGCCTCCACAATTATTCACACTCTGACCAAATTAAGAAAAGTTTCTGTATGTTTTTAAACTTATCAATACAGTAATTAAAAGAGCTATGAAGATAAATACATTTCGTGTTTAATCATGTTATTGGGACAATTATAGATAAAAGAATTATATCTTTTCATTAAACACTGGGAATCAAAATTATTCACAACCTTTGCCTAATTAATAACTAATATTTGGCTGGACCATCTTTCAATTGTATTACTGCTCAAAAACACTAAGGATAAGTTTTCATCAGGTACGTGAATGTTTCTAATGAACGTTCTTGCCATTATTCTTTTCAGATGGCTTCTGACTCTTGGGTGTTGCTGAGGTGTGATTTTTCCACCTTACTCTTCAACTCGTTCAACAGATTTTCCATAGGATTTAAATCTGGCAACCATGACAGCCAGTTGAACACCATACATTTGTTTTTTTGTAGCCACAATGACACATTGATTTAGATGTATGCTCTCGATCGCTGTCATGTTGAAAGATCCAACCACAACCCTTTTGTAGACGGTCTCAAAAGTTATTATGTGTTTATTCAAAATCTTCTGGTAATTTTGTAATTTCACGATGCCGTCAATTCTGGTTCTAGCAGCAAAACAGCCCCATAATAGAATGACATCACCACATGCTTCATGATGAGCTTTGTTCCTTTGTCACCAAACATTCCTCGTATAATTATGAACAAATAACTCAAATTTTAGTTTCAGCATACCACAATATGCATTCAATAGTCATCTAGCTCATTAAGGTGTTTCTTTGCAATCCTAAATGTTTCGCTTGTGAGCTGGCTTTAGTAGAGGAGTCTTACGAGGAACACATCTTGTGCATCCATGCTTGTGCAGAACACGACAAATTGTAGTCTTAGACACACAGGTTTCTTTTGCAGCTGCTAATTGCTGATGGTCACTAATGGTAACTCTTTGGTTTTTTGTGCAATTTTTCAGTAGATTTTGAATGGCCTATTTATTAATCCGGATCTTCTTCCTCATCCAGATCGATTAATTATAAGTCCAATAAACTTAAACTTCCAAACAATACAAGCCCCTGTTGAAACTATAATACAGATTTTCTGAACTAAACAATCATTTATTTCTCTATTAATTTGGTTAGGGTGTGAAAAATATTGGAGGCAACTGTATGTACTGATGAGTAGGTAAAACAGGTAATAAGGTCAAAGGGCCTAGCTGAAATTTATGATCAAAATTAAAAAATATTTGCAGATTACTCAAATGATCAGATAACCAACGTAATATGTTTTGAAGCTACTCAGTAAACCAAGCACATCATATTCCATAAAAATTCTGAATAAACAATAAAACTTATTACAGCTATCTTTGTTTATCACGAGGGTGTGGTTCCAAAAAACTACGGTGATAAGCAAAACTGTGGTAAAATGAACAATAGAACTATAGGAAAAATAGGGTTTCGTCCAAAGATCCCAAGCTGCCTTCAAACTTAACCAAATATCACCACTAAATAAATTTAAATTTCAAATTTAATATATATAATTTATTTAATAATTTCAAATTTAATATTTATTAATATTTCAAAAAAATTTAATACATAATATATACAGGCTATGAAACGATCAGTAAAAAAAAAGAAAAAAAAAAAAAAAGGTGAAAAATACATATAACGCTTTGGGGTTTGCTTAACAAGCCTCCTGCCCACTGGACCTGCTTCTGTTATGGTCAACTATAGGCCTGGATCTGTCCAGTAGTACTGACCTCACGAGATATGATCAATTTTGGTCATTAATGCACAAAATGATAATTAGAACAAAGCGATTGTGTGTGACCTGTTTAAAAGTGGTCTCATTTGAACTCTTTCACAAGAACTTAATTAAAAAAAATTAGCACAGACTGTGTTACTTGAATTGGAAAAAGATACCGGCTCGATTACAGATTCTTCCACCCAATCTGAAAGTAGAGAATCATCAGATTCCTCTTCGGAAACTACTGCTGCTACAATTCGTCAACTGAATAGCCCCTACTCTCCGCATACTCCCAGGGCCGCCTTGAACACGATCACACCATTACAACATTTATTGATATGATTATTTGTAAATAATCTTTATTCTTATGTGAATGAATGTTCTCTTGCAAGTTCTCAAGTGATGAAGCCTGTCGGCACTTATGATAGGGAAAGCAAACATTTTTCTTGAATATCATATAGATGTTCTGCCATTCTATCTGCCCAAAGACTGATAATATGTGCATTACACTCTTCTTAGCTAGAAAATTGGCTGCAAACTTTTCGGGCAGTCGCGATAAAAATTTTTGATTCCCAGTTGTGATTTTCAGGCTATTGGGATGCCTCTGTCAGTTCCAGGAAGCTGTGCTCGAGACTTTTAGGAAAGCTTTTGGCACGACCAAACATACAGTTAGTCGCGATCGGTATTACTGGACAGGCCCTGTATCTCCACCTTGGTCACATTCATTACTTATCACTACGATCACAACAGTTTGCCGACCCGTGATAACACGGATCAGTCCGTGAAAAGCATGATAAGGTTCGCAATAACTGAGGGTACCGTGATAACCGATGGTAGATTATTTCAAATGTACAGTATATGTATTAAAAAAAAAAAAAGTCACACACATGCATGCTATCATTTGATGCCCTAAATTTCTTTCTGTTCAATATGTTTAATCCATTTTCTACATAAAGGTTTCACAAGAATATTTCTTGATCCACCATATCATTTTAAGCTCATTTATTTTTTATTGATTTATAAATATTTATTAAAAAAAAAAAAAAGAAGAAAGATTCTTTTAACATTAATTACCAAATGAGGAGGTGATGAACTGGCCATGAAACGTGTTGGTTGGAAGAAACTCGTACGAGGTCTTTGCTTTTCAGCAAACGATGATATGGGCATAGTTTCCTGGGGTTCATTACTCTGCAAAAGGGAAAAAAAAAAAAGTTACTTAACTGAATTAAAATAACACAATGTTTGTTAATGAATACACAGAATTATTGAGAACATAAAAAAGGAATAAGTTGACATTTTTTTTATCATCACAACCAAAATAAGCACAAAAGAAAATTTCTTAAAACTATCTCAACTTATATTCAGAGTTAACTACTCAACATAAGTTTATTAATTTAATATAAAAATAGCTTAATTGCAAATATTCTCATTGTAAAATAACAACAATAATTGAAGCAGAACATTTTGTAACTGGAGACCTCTTCAATTTTTGATTTTAATGGATTTCTGATTATTAATAGTAATGACTTAGTAAAACAAATCATTAAAATGAGAAAACTTACTAAAACTTCATGATCAGCTATAGAATGTGTCCCCAATCCTTGGCGATCAAAAGTAATTCTGTATGTAGCATTGGACGTATCTACAGCATCAATAGAACCTGTGAACAGACCATCTTGAGGCTTCCTTAAACGAGCTGAACAGGAAAAAAAAACAAAACCCATCATGTCTTTTAGTTGCCTTTTCAATATAGAAATCTGTAATTTTAATTCAAATGTATCATGTTGCAAAAAATAATAAGCAAATACACAAAATATCCTTATTTTGAATGGATCCTATTAACCTGATTATCTATTAAATATCCTAATTTTAAAGTTTTATCAGAATTAAAAAGAAAAAAAAATGTAATCTTGATTTTGTATTTTGAGAAATAAAGCAACCATTATCAGGAAATAATGTCCATTTTGGTCATCTGTAATCACACTTTGAATACTGCTTTTTAATAAATAAAGATTGCCAAATTTTAATGCTTTTAATTTACATTGAAAGCACATATTCCATGTATACTTTGCTTATAAATACTTCAAGTTCTAATTAACCATTGATATAAAGAGAATATCTGCCTGGAGTTTTTCAACAATTAAATCATGAAATTTAATTACTGATTAAATTTTGAAAGTTTATTAAGTTCAAATTATCAGTAAAAACAGAAAATTGTTTAAATTTGATTGCTGGATGTTCAGTAAATTTAATCATTTAGTATTATTATCATTACTGATTTCTAAATTTGAAATAAGTTTTAGGGACATGCTAAGCAAAACTGGATTTTCTTTCTTTCTTTCTTTCTTTTTTTCTTTCTTTCTTTATTTATTTGTTAATAGATTTTAATCAAACTTGGCAGAATTAAACTAGGCAATCGTAGTGAAAAATGACAGTAAATTGTTTCTTTACAAAGTTATAGGCAAATTAGTATTTTCACTTCCAGTACATCTTCTGATCATTCTTTTGAGCTACAAAGATCTAGTTTAGAACACTTTCAAATTTAATAATGTGGGGGTATAGCAAGATCGACTTGGCCTTGTCACATGTATTCATTACTCCACTTTTTCTAAAATGCTTAATTTTTTGAAAAATCCATTTAGTAGAAATGGAGAAAAGTGTAGCCGAGAGATATCACGTTTTCATCACTGTTCTTCGGATGAGAGGGATCCCCAAAATATTATTTTCTCATATAATTTTATGAGAAATGGATTGCACAGATCGACAGAAAAAAAGATTAAAGATTATTAAAAAAAAATTTTTTAAATTATTGTTTAGCATGTCTCCTTAAAATATACCATAGCATCTGAAGTTATTTTAATTATGCATCCCTAAAGACCTTTAACTTACGACACTATCAATAATACATTAGTAAAGCCATGATACAAATCACTGGGTTTTTATTATAACCTCAACTATCAATACAATTTATAGTATGAAGGAAGGAAATAGCAAATATTTAGCATTCTTAGATACAAAGCAATCAAGCCAAAAACTGTGGACACAACTATAAAAAGAAAAATAACTTCGAAACCACTATTCCACATAATAAATTTTAATTTTTTATTTTATTTTATTTTAATTTTTAAAATTAAAAATTATTATGTGGAGTAGTGGTTTCGGAGTTATTTTTCTTTATATTTAGCATTCTCTCATGAGAGGAACCTAATTTCTTGATTGCATTCTCCTTTTCATTGCTTGCATACGAAGGAAAAACCTCTAACCACAAAAATGAAGTCCCGAAATGTGAAACATCCGATTCACAATTCAAAGGATATGCCTTCATTCGCAACATCAAAATGGAGACTACAAGTTCAATACTTTAATAATAATAATTTAATTATAAAAATAAGTTTTAATATACAAACTTGTCCTGTGACTCTGCTTATTTCTAATAAAATTATAAAGCCCAAAAGGGTGCTGCTTTAATTTTATAGCTACTCCAGACAGTTTCAGAAATGATGCACATAAAATTTATGCATACTTGAAACCTTCCGAGCATTGATAACCTGGCTAAGCAATATATGACATAAAAACTTCAAACCAACCTGTTACTTTTGTACCAATTACAAGTGGAAGTGGAATTTGTTCTGGTAAGTCAGAAAATAGTGATAAATCAACAGCTTTCCGTTGCTGCAGAAGGCGAATCTTTCGACGTTTACTGTGAAGCACACGCCGCTCTTCTTCTAAAAATGCTGATGACATTCTGTAAATATTGATTTTAAAGTATACAGACATATGATTAAATCTGCAATTCTGAATCAAATATTTTTCATTTACACCACCAATTTTTACCTTCTTGGTTTCCCCATTAATCTCCTAATTTTACACCACTGTGTACGTGTTAACTGTCTAGTCTTCAAGTGGGGCAGTGACTCTTTAAGACAAAGACAAAAATCATTGTCTCCCTCAAATAAGGCTCTAAACAAAAATAAATGGAAAGAGAAATATTAATACAATCCTTAAATAAAATAACTCCTTTAAAAAGTAAAAACTATTTGGAGAACACCCCTGCTATTTCCCTTCTTTTATTAATTAAATAACAGTCAGATATGTAAATAAAAGTTTTGTATAAAAGTGAATGAAGTCAACAGTGACATACAGTATTACTGTGACAGAACAAAATTATGTTAAAGATTAATTCATATTCTTGAAAAGTTTCTCCTAACGGAATGGTTTATGTAAATGTCTTATAAAATTTATCACAAAAATATATACAGGGTGTCTCACCTAAAGTGAACCAATAACTAATTTCTAAAATACAAATCTGACAAGAGTACTTTCAATAGAAGAATTATAGCACTTTTATGTGAGTTATTTTATAAGAAAAAAAAAAAATCTGCCATTTTAGAATATGGAAGTCAATTTTGAAATGAGCAATGGAAACCCCTATTTTTAAGGATGGTATTTTCAGATTGTCACAACATTCTTGGAGTTTTTTTCAATTGATCCAACTATTTAGGAAATAAAGGTGCTGAAAGTGTGGTACTTAAAAGTTTTTGATGATCTTTAAGAATCCGGTCAGAACTTTAAAAAATTCAATTTTTTTTAGTACACATGTTCAGAATTCTACGCTACCGGAATAAATGTTTGTCTCTTATTGGCAACAGTATATTGACTCTGCCAGTTGTTACTTGGATTATAAAGTGTTGTTTGAAACGAGTTATTGCATTTTAAAGTAGTCACTACACATTATCCATTAATTTTGAACCAACCTAATAATATCAAAACCATCAACTATTAATGAAATACAGTACCCTATATATTAGTGAAATCTCTTAATACTTTAAAATTTAAGTTTCAAGGAAAAAGAATACAAACAATGTTCGGCTTTTTATTTTAATTATTTATTATTATTATTTCTTTGCTATTTTCTAGCTTTTAATTTGTAATTTTTTTTTCATTTTGGTCTTTGTTGTGATCAAAGAGTTTTTATTTCAATATAAACAATAACAAAAATGCCAAAAAAATAAAAAATATAAATTGCTCATCTTTGTATACTTTGTATCTGGCTCTTTTACTTATGGTCCAGCCTCCATTCCTCAGCCTAATTCTGTCTCAGGACTGGGTAAATTTTGCACAAGTTTTGGTGCTTGATAATAAGAAGGACATTAGAAGACATCTTCTACAGGGTGGCCCATAAGTCTGTCCCCCCCCCCCCCCTTTTATTTTTTGAACCGAAGCAGATATGTCAATTTTGATGAATCCAATGGATAGGAAGTTGTGGGTGGCCTATCCCGTGGTGCACTTTTCATCATCCCAAATATGCAAATTAGGACACATTCAAAATTTATCTCAAAAACCGTAAGGGATAGAGAAAAAAACCCAATTGCAAACTTGTTCAGCATAAAAAAACAAACAAAACAAAAAAAAAAAAAATCATCCAAATCGGACCAACCAATCACCCACAATCACGTGGTGAACTGTTTGTAGCTTACAAACAGTCACACTGCACAAGGAAAACTGAATGTTATTTCCACCATGTAAAGCATGCAAATCAAAAAATTAACATAAATTACCATACCCACATTTACTTTCATGCAGAAAAGCAAATAAAAGGCATGTTTCAGTACACAGAGGACAGAACAATTCCAGGATGGCAAGCTACACTGTTCCGGAAATGGTCAAAAGCTACATGCGATTGTGGGTGATTGGTTGGTCCGATTTGGGTGATTTTTTTTTTTGTTTTGTTTGTTTTTTTTATGCTGAACAAGTTTGCAATTGGGTTTTTTTCTCTATCCCTTACGGTTTTTGAGATAAATTTTGAATGTGTCCTAATTTGCATATTTGGGATGATGAAAAGTGCACCATGGGATAGGCCACCCACAACTTCCTATTCATTGGATTCATCAAAATTGACATATCTGCTTCGGTTCAAAAAATAAAAGGGGGGAACAGACTTATGGACCACCCTGTATATAGTAAACCAGCTCTTCCATCTTCAATTATAGCCAAAGGCCGAGAAACGATACCAAAAATTAACCCTTATTTTTGGACGCCACTTTAGAAATTTGTATTTATCAATGATGTCAGCTACAATAAAGACCGGATCGACCCATCTATGGGCACCTCACTATAAATGTCTCTAAGAAAATGATAACCACCACATATCCTGCTCGATGAATTTCGTGGACTCATATTGCAAACATTCAGGATTTCACGTTCTGTAGCTAGGACACAATGAGATTTTTCGATGTTTTCACAAATTTGTGAAATTGTAAGAAGTCGTAAATGTAAAATTTAACACTCGTAATTCTACTGAAATAATTTTAAATTAATTAAATAAATGATTCCTGGGAAATGAATTATTAATAGTGGTTAATAAATCAATCGAGTTAATGGCTCCAGGCATAAGGGAATGATATTATTCCTTCAGTTATTTCCCAATTATATCATGACCTTAAGAGAGTCCATTTATTGAATTCTTATGGCTTAGAGAGGAGAAATTCCCGATCTGCGAGCAAAGGGTCCCGGTCTTATCATTGGGCTTCCATTTTGACTACCTTGTAGTCATTAGGACACTTGAAAACAGCCTTACGGTGCACGATGATATTCGTGGACTGTATCCAGGTAATTTTTAGACATGTGCCTAGGTTAACACTCTCATAAAAGTGCTGTTCCAGTCTTTATTATAGTGGAGATAATTGGAATTTATATGCTTAATAACCCTAATATGAAGATAGCAATGCAGGCAAGTCTGCTCAGGCAAAAATGATTCGTATGGTACTGAATCACATTAGTGAAAAGTTAAATATAATTGAATACTAAGGAGAATCAGAAAATTGCCTTTGAGATTGCCTTAGTATCTTGCTTCCTTTTATAGAGTACAGATATACAGTGTGTCCAAAAAGTCTGGTAACATGGCAGATATTTCAAAGCTGCCAGGTAGGCGAGATCTGATGAGTGTGGTTTATAGGTGATGGGGGGGTGGGGGGGGGAATTCATTGCCGCACTTGAATTTGACCCCCAAATTTAAGGTCATCCATTTGCTAACTCGAAAACTATTAAAGATAGAGAAAAATTTCCAATTGCTACCCTGTAGAGCAACACCACATTAGTCTAAAAACAATTTTTAATCACACCCTTCCCATTGAAAGATTTTGAGAAAATGGGCGAGAAAGAGTCACTCAAGGTCATCTTGGGCTGGCCAGGCTGGCTGAGGTTTCTAATAAATTTGAATTGCAGTGAAGCACATCATTGGGAATTTTCTTTCCTTGAGTGACTCTTTCTTGCCCATTTTCTCAAAATCTTTCAAGGGGAAGGGTGTGATTAAAAATTGTTTTTAGACTAATTTGGTGTTGCTCTACAGGATAGCAATTGGAAATTTTTCTTCATCTTTAATAGTTTTCGAATTAGCAAATGGATGACCTTAAATTTGGAGGTCAAGGTCAAATTTGAGTGCGGTAATGAATTTCCCACCCCCATATTACCTATAAACCACACTCATCAGATCTTGCCTTTCTGGCAGCTTTGAGATATCCGCCATGTTACCAGACTTTTTGGATACCCCGTATTTAGAATACAATTCCATATTTACACATTTATAATCGCTTATTGGGAGGGGAGGGGGTTACAGTTTCCAGTAAAAGTTTTCTATGCACTCTGTCTATAACTAAAACATTATTCAATAGATCTGACACTCATTGGCATTCTTACACTAAATGAGTCAATATCTAACAGCGTTTTTAAAGTATCTAAAGATTTTAAAATGGTTTATTAAATAAATTTCATATTATAACACATAAGCTAAATCTTGCCAACAATTTTTATTATTTATATAGTTGAAATCACCGACAATAATTATTCGGCCCTTTTTCAATGAATACAAAAATACAGTAAAACCTTGAATAAAGGCCGGGTTTTCAAATAAACGCTGGTCTCGATTAATAGCCGGGATGGTGTTTTAAAAATAGTTTAAAAGCCGGATCTAAAATGAACGCCGAATCTGATTGTTTTTCGGGTTAATCGTATAAATTCCGGCGT
>JAHWFO010021036.1:686059-719741 GCA_023313115.1 Rhysida immarginata
TCCATTGTGACAAATAGATGTCCAGGCCTCTATTCAAGGTTTTACGGTATGTGGAAGTCATCAATGACACTTTCAAATTCTCTAATAAAATTTGATGGAACATAAAAACAAAAACATTTTCAAGATATTGTATGATCATTATTAATAGCAACTATACATCACAAGTTGGAAAACAGTAGATCCCAAAGCATCGAGGGAACAGTGATCCTAGCCGAAGCAGAACAGATTAATCTTTGCTCTAAAGCAAATCTTCGACAAATTCTGGGAGTATGCAAAAGATATCCGTGTTTGCTTTGTGGACCTCGATAAAGCATACGACAGAGTTCCTGGAAGAAATTGGAGAGTAATGCAAGAGTGCGGAGTAGATGGGCAATTACTGGTTGCTATCATGTCCATGTGGTAGGCCTTTCGCTAGATTACTCTTTACGAACATAAAATTCCTTCTTGCTGTGACCGTTCCACTCGCATAAAAAAACAGGAGATTGCTAAGAGACCCAACAAAGGAAGAAAACAGGATCATAATTTTGCTTACGGCAAGGTTGCATTCCGCAATGTGTGCTCGGATAAATCAGATCAAGACCATTCACTGTAGGTGTTGGACTCTGTCAAAGGTGTATACTGTCGCCAATCTTAATTAGCTTTATGGACCGGATTGATAGGGGCAGCCGAGGTGAAGAGCATATAGGTGTTTGTGGAGAGGTTGCTTTTTTTGCTGAAAACCTTGTCAGAATGCACTAGATCTGTTTGCAGCCAAGTGTGAAGCTGGGATGAAAATCTGTGTGGCTAAGACAGATCCTAATTCTTTCAGGACAGCCTACTCAGTGCATTCTCTATGTCAGGGGAGCCCCTTTAAGACAGGTGAAGAAGTTAAAGTATTTCGGGACTCCATTCAAGAGTGATGGGCGGCATGACAGAGAATTGGATGCTCGACTAAGTGCAGCAAGCCGCATCAGTTGCAACCTGTGGCAATTAGTGGTAATGAAAATAAGAGCTGGGAAACAAAGCCAAGCTTTCAGTTTTCAAATCTATCTTTGTCCCCATTATCACCTATGGTCATGAATCTTGGGTAATGACCGAAAGAGTGTGATCATGGGTAAAAGTGGCTGAAATGAGATATCTGGGAAGTGTGCCAGGTGTTGCCCTACTAGATAGAGCGCACAGCAGCACAATAAGGGAGTCCAGAGTTGCTCTAAGACGAAAAATCTAAGAGTTAATTTGACTCCTAAGCCTAAAAAGTGCGAGTCAAATTTTAGATTCTTTGTAATTTCCATAATTTTAGGGGCATCAACAATCTCTACTGTTAATTAGAAATTTAAACAAGACAGCATGTGACAAAATGAAATGAGGTTAAAAGAATGAAAAGGATATTTATCAATTCGCTGGTCAAAAATCACGATTCAATCCTAAGCATGAACCCTAGGAGTCAAAAATTGTTGCATCGACTGTTACTGTGTGACTGCTTCATCTTTTTAAGTTCATTAACGTCCACAGGTTCCTGTGTATCATTTTGTGTGGTTGCACATGACACATCAGGTTCTTCATTCGTCGCCACTTTTTCTCAGGGAGCTAGCCTTGAATTTTATAGGAGGCCTTGGTCTAAGGCTGTTACTGGTATAAGGAAATACACCTAAGCATAGGCCATGCAGCAGCAAAGAGTCACCCACACACATAGGCTTGTTGCCTCGGCTGCTCATACATATCAAATCCATAAGAATAATGAACAAGAGGAGTGACAGTCTGTATTATTTCCCTTTAGTCCATTAATGCTCTTTTGTGTACTGCAATTCTAGTGAAAACAGAATTATATTTCTTCCTTACAGTTAAATGACTGATGTCTTTGGATTAACTTAGTCGCATCCCTTTTTAACTTTGGTCATAAAGCTGCCAATTCATTCGTGAATAATGATCTTGTCAAACTCGGTAGCCGTAGTCCAACATAAAACTGCCAAGGATTCTCAATCCTTATACAAGGTAAGGATTCTCCAACTGGGCCTATAGTTTACTCTTGGCACCAGACCTTTGTTGAGACTGGTTGCCAAGAGTTTCTGATGCTGCTATGGAACAATTCATAAAGCTTTGCTCGTAGCTCTAAGAAATCAACGCGTTGTGTGCCTCATGAAACATACCACAAGTAACCATTTGGAATGTATTAAGTCAATGCTTACACCTATACCCTTTTATGCAAATTAACTGAAACAAAGCATGTTTCCTATAAACTCGTAATCCTGTTTCCAAACAAACCCAAGAAGTCAGTTTTATCATTTTTTATGTTGGCTTATGCAATGATTACATTAGCAGATACAGTATTTCATCAGGTTTGATCTGACCACCTTTCGAGGTGGATGTGACACTTAGGAAACATACGAAGATTGTAACTCTGCATGAACACACAGCTAAGACATATTATGAGATTGCTTCAGTGGTTGGTTTGAGTTTAGCAACTGTCTGCAGTGTCATCAAGTTGAAGCAGGAAACTGGATTGGTTTCTCCTAAACGTGAAGGAAATTGTGGTCATAAGAAAACAATCCCTAGAGATGATGCTTACTTGCTTCGACATTGAAAATGACTTGCAAGACTTGAAATTAATTGTTTCAATTAATTTGCACAAGGGCGTAAAGCCAGACACATTTTCCATGGTACAAACAATTACTGATGCAGTCAAAAGTAGCTTGTCAGCAATTCTGTGACGAAAAGCTAGATCTTGCTGGATATGATGAGACATTCCTGAACAACATATTCTTTAGCAAAGGGTCAAAATTTACATCAGTGGAAAGGTGAACATCTACAACTGCAGAATCTGGGGTACTGAAAATCCACGTGAAACTTTCGAGCATGTCCATGATACCTCAAAAGTAAATGGTTTTTGTGCCCTAAGCAAATTTAAAGTGTACAATCATTCTTTTTTAAGGAGGAAACCATAAATGGATGTATCGTGCATCTGGACATACTCAAATATTTCCTTTCAACAGAGGAAGATGACCAAAATGGATGCCTTCTCTACCAGATTTTTCGCTACAGTCAGCAAAATGACTATTTAGAAGACGATATGCTACTCAGCCAGGTTCTTTGCAGATTAATTTTTATTGAAAAACGTTTTTCTTAATACAAATAAAAGAAAAAAAGAAGGTTGTTTAAAAAATGTTTTTTATTAAAAATTTTAAATCAAAATAAAAATTTTAATCCTGGATTTATTCTTGTCTTCCCTGTAACTTGGTATGCCAAAATATATTTACAGCGTCTTTATTTTGCAATTCCTTTTTAACTTTTATTCAATATATGGTTCGTTATGATCTCCTGTTATGTTGTTGTTAGTCTTTGTCCTTTCCTAAGTGAAGAGAATTCATGCTTTTAGCACTCTTAGCAAAAATATCTTCCGATTCCATATCTGTGCAAGAAAATCCTATGAATATAAATTTAAGTGAATTCCTTTGTTCATGAAGTGATTATTTTAAAAATGAGAAAACAATGTTAATAATTTTTAAATTATTACCATTTACTGGTTGCAGCTGCTTCATGCATTGTCAAAGTGTATTTCAGTTGTGTATACCTGAATTCAAATGAATAGCATTAAGCAAACAACACCATAAAGCTGTTAAAGTGATAATCTTTCAAAAAGAATTGAGATGATGAGATTTCATAAGCATACCTGCTGTGCAGTAAAAGAACTGCTGCTTCTGTTTTCTACTTAGACCTGATGTTAAGGGACATCATGCTATCAAAAAATAATTCCTTTAAAAGAGTAGTTCCCATGCATTAAAACACACAGTACACCAAGTGGACAAAATGTCAGAGACCGTGATAATGGGAAATTATTATCGGCATCCACATGTAGGGTGAACTATATCAAACTCTTATAGTAAATTGGGGGGGGGTCTAAGCTTCCTACAAGTACATATCAATAGAAGACTTTGATCATGTAAATGGGTAATTATCAACAAAGTGGTAACAATTCTAGGGCTCCTGAAAATACCCAATGATGGATATTTTGGCAACCAGTAAGCAAATAATGACCACCTTGGACTCCCCAACCTTGTTAACATTAGAGCCAGTGTATCACACAATTTGTCAGAGATTGAAAGTGTCAGCAAGTAAAATGCAAGACCAATGCATTAATCATTACCAATTTGGATTACCTATCATTGAACAGTGGCCTTGCCTGGTGCCCAAAACATCAAATTTGATCTGTACTGAACAGGGTCATAGATATGATCAGATGATTCCAGTTTCAGATGATATTTTGTAGCATAGATGGGATTGAGGCACCTGTGAAATCAGCACTTTTCAAAGAAATGCAAGAGAAAGTCCAAATGTAATTGAGTAAATTTTTCACAGCAAAACCATCAGGTATTTGCAAAAATCATTACATATATTTTGAAGAGCATGTAAGTCTTCACTACCCCGGGAGATGGCAGGCATGTATGCTTTTTGCACGCATTACAGCTGTTCCAAAATGTAGATTGTGGAGATCTGGGGAAAAAGTTTCTGTGGTTAAAAGGTCTCACGTTGGGACAAATGCTTAAATGTGAATGGTTGTTATGTTGAGAAGTAGATCAATGTTCATCATTCAAAATCTATATAATGATTTTTGCAAATACATGACTATTTGCTGTGAAAAATTTATTTAATTACTTTTTGATTTCCCCTTGTATTCTCGTTTTTCATGGTACACATTACGTGTCGTGTATCTCAAATAGTCCTTAAATGCTACAAGCTACTAGAAAGTACTGCTTGATCACTTAGATCTCCTCAAGGATCTTACAAGATAATGCACGTTCCCAGGGGGTGCTACCAAGACAGTTTGAAGAACACTCAGATAAAGATACTTAATGACCTGCAAGATTCACAGTTTACACATTTATCAAATCTGCAGGATGCCACTAAATAAAACTTCAGAGCCATGAATTCAGGACTAGCAACTAGGACAGCTGGTCAATAATGATTTAACAGCCTATTGACATCATCTCCAGCAGTACTCAGTCAATGCCATAGACTGTACAAGCAGTTATTCATGCAAGAAGGTTTTATCTAACAAAAAAGCAGGTCCACATGTGATCAGATAGTAGGGCCAGTCAGAGACATAAGGGCACATGGATGATTACAATGGATATTTTAAATTAAAGAGCAGAGTGCATTGAAAATGACAAGTGCCATGCCCTTCTATTTCTACTTAAATGCAACACTGATTAGGGAGGAGTCTCTAAAGTTTTATCCACTCAATGTATACAAAGGTAGATTAAAAAAAAGTTATTTTAAAACAGTTTTCCATAAATATTCAGCAGGAATTTCAAATGCAAATGAAATACAAGGTGTGATCAAAAAGTTTCGGGACTCAATTTCTATATGACAAAAAAAATATATATTAACAACATTTTAAATGTTATAGCTTTCGAAATAGGAACCTTTTGCATTTATATAGCACTGCCACATCTTCTTCTAGCTGTTGAAGGCAGCTTGATAAGCAATTTAAAGTTGAAGGCAGCTTTTCCATTATCTACTTTCCGGTATCAAAACAGTGTCCCTTTAAAGTTTCTTCGAGTGGAAAAAAAGAAACAAGTCAGCTGGGCCTTAAATCTGTAGCCAATAAGGAGGTTGTGCAATTGTTGCAAATCTCGAGACAAAAAACTTTGATAGCAGCACGGGGATGTGCATTATCAGACTACACATCCAACCAGTTTTCTGCATTTCGGGTAGATTTTGAGGTCATCTTCTGTCGAAGTTCGTCCATCTATGAAAAACGTTATGCTATTTAAAAATTTTTGGTTGTTACACAGACTCACTTCCAAGAGTTTGATTTATCAATCACAAGTCTCTTTGTCTGATAATGTTAAGTTAAATGCAAAATTTGAGTACGAGCATAGTTTTTTTAAAATCAGCCGTTTTTTCAGAGTAAGAAAATCGCAGATGTGAAAACTTTGTTGTGCATAGATGTGGGAGTCTGCATAGTGCTCCCATTTATCAACACAAAATTTTGATGAGAATAATGAAAAAAAATTCAAATACGAGATTGATATGCGGCATTATTTGAAATTTAAAGAAAAAAAAAAGGGGGGGGGATTGAATTCCAAAACTTTTTGATCACACCTTGTACATTTATACCAATCATGTTTGCCAAGTTCAATAAAATTACTTCATCTGCCTCTGTTTGTTCTCTGGATAAGCTTCCTACTGAGAATAATGATATTAAAATCAATATAGATTATTCTGAACCTATTTATAAACATCCCTCTACAGAGAAACTTTTAAACTGTGCTACTCTTCAATCAGATTTTCACATTAGAATGTCCAATCTCAAACAACTCAGTTTCCAATACGAATATTTATATAGTATGATCTCTTTTCATGGTATTTCAATTTTAACTAACAGCAATGTAGATGCATGGTATATGCGTGTATATTGATAACAGCTTAATTCTTAAATTATTTTACTGCAGCATGATCACCATTTAAAACTAGATTTCTGTCAGCAGATAACACAGGCTGGTGTCTAAAATCTAGAGCCAAACAATGGATATGCATTAAATATCCATTTACTGGTGTCTACAGTAAATGGGGAATAAGAGGTCCCTTTTTAAAATCTGATTAGCAATGAGTGAGTATTTTGACGAGTTGCTATTCAACTTGTTGAATCATGATAGTTACATCCTTGTTTGGAGACTTACATATAGTATCCACAACCACACTTTATACAGTGTTGCACAAAGCCTTACATTGAGGACTTTGGAGTGTTATTGCATTCAATTCATTAAAATTTTGCCTTATACACACTGAAAAGTTACTGAATAATCACAGATTTTTAGAAGGCTATATAACAGTACCTTTCCTTCAGCCAATTCCTAATGCAATCTTTTAGAAGAACAATGCATATCCATAAAGTGGCACAGATTGACCAAAACTGCTTTTCTTCTGGCCTACATGTCACGAACTAAACATACTTGGGATATCTTTCATGGCAACTGGTGGTTGGCAAGACATTTTCCAAGAGCAAATTCAGGTCCTTTTCCTTCACTGCCGTATAGGAAGAATTGTGGATTCTGAGATATAATTCTCGTGTCAAAATACAAGGATTGTTCAGAAAGTAACATCCCACATTTTTTCCTCCTCAGAATATATTTAATTGAACATTATTGAAATACACACGATTGACTCCTTTACACACATTATTTTAGTGCCTATTCTTTGCCAGGATTTGAATTGCTTCACCTCTTAGCTTCACATCCACAAGAATTACACATCACCATTGCAGTGATCATGACTTTTCTCATTAGAGCTAAAATGAAAAGAACATCTTGTTTCAACACTTCCACTCAAACTATACACACAATCATATTTTGTCCATAATTCACCAAATTTCTGGTTGGTATCAGCCAAATGCATTTCAATTCATAGTTTGTCAAAATGGAGGTTTGGTCATAATGGTGTTTTGAAATTTGCTGACTATTAAAGGAACTCTCAAGATATTTTCTTTGGAAGCAGTTAGATCATCCTTAGCTAAATTTTGGATTTTTATGAACATTAAGATTTTTAATTAATTTCACACTGCCTAAGTAGAAAACGAAAATTAATTTCACACGGTAACCATATATCATATAAATATATCCTGCAAATGATTCCATCCACACAGTACATTATTATAATTTATGGTACATATCAGAAGATCGTCTTAAACAGCATATCACTGGGTCTGGTTACTGGTCTTTATAGTTAAAACTTACGTGAGTATCCAGATTAGATTCGAAAATAAAGTTGGAAACATCTGCCTTATTCAATGTACATGGAGAAAAAACACACATTAACAAACAATTTCGGATATTTATTTTCAGAAGAGACCAGCCCACATCGTAAGGTTGAAATTTTTCCTACCTAAAGTTTATCTGGATGTTGGAAACATCTGAACAACGCGAGCTTCGTCTATACAGTAGGAAATTGTAGAATTACTGAAAACCAATTTGAGATATCATTTAACTTCTTGAGTTCGTTTAGTTTATCTGCAACTGTAATTATCCCGGGGCGGGTGCCTCTGCTAGTAAATAATAAAATGCACTATTCAACTGTACCTGAATTTGAAGATTCAATGTACATACACCTTAAGTATGTTGGGGGGAAATATATTGCTTCATTCCCAATTTCACTAATAAGGTTGGTTAGTTCTAATTATGGTCTTATTGCACTTTGATTGTAAAGATGATGTCATTTTAAACATAAAACCAGATGATATATTCTAATTCTTTATCTTCATACATGCCAAATTTAACACTGGGAGTGAAGGCTGCTCTAAAGACAGGAGGATAGTGTGAATGAAATTCATACAAATATGAATGATTCAAAAAAAAAAAAAAAAAAAAAAAAAAAAGAGAGAGGCCTTCCAGACCTTTAAAGAACTTCTTGAATTTATGTAAAAGGCACAATGCATTTGAGAATAACAATTTTGACTGAATGTAAAGCAAAGTTTCCTAAATCATTGTGTAAGATTTTAAAGTGCTCTTGTCCTGTATGGTTATTGTCATACATTGTTTGATTTACATTTCATAAAATAAACTAAATTTACAGCGTTTATTAAAATTTTCTGATTTAGGGCTCAGAGAAAACAATTTTACAAGTATATCATCTATTTTAACAATAAATACAAAAGTAAGTGTATCAATTTATAGAAGAGATAGCACACGTTTTCTTGTTTTCATAAATTATTAAAAATTAAGAACAGGCAAACATTTTGGGTAACTAATTCTTATTAATAAAGAAAAAATAGTTGGAAAATGATACTTACTTCTTTCTTTGCATTTGTAGCCACATTCCCAGGGATTTTTTTTTTTTTTTTTTATTGGGTTTCTTGTTATGTCAATATGTACGTAGATTTTAGCAACTACATTTTCTTACTGAGCATATCCATTTGGTTCCTCTTCATTCACTGCTTTCTCAATTCCATAAGTGCTACTAGGATTAATGATCTCTAATTTAAATTTGAAAATAATTTCTTTTTGGCTATTGGGATATATCTTGAAGAAACAAGTATATGAAGCATTTTAATTCGTGTTGTAATTCAATTCATGAAAGGAAGATGGGACCTAAAGATGGGAATGGTAACAGAATATCCAACTGAAACTCGAGTGGTTAGAAAAAGCATTTTTTTTTTTTGTGATGTCCGTTGGATCCGGATCTCTGATCCGGATCTGAAAATATCCGGATTCGGATCTAGAAATATCCGGATCTGGGCCCGGATTTCGGATCTCGGATCTCAGATCTCGGATCCGGATTTCGGATCCTTTCGCTGGATACGTATTAAGACTAATTAGGACTTAAGAGGACTAGGCTATCACTTAATAAAAGCATTTATAAACTGCTTTCAGAAAAAGTTTGCATATACACAATTTCCTGATATAGGATCCGAATTTCGGATTTCGGATCTCGGATCCAAGATCCGGATCTCAGATCTCGGATTTCTGCCCAAGATCCGGATCTTGACATCACTACCGACAACCTTCCTCATTACAGAGTAGTCTACCTAAAGCTATCTCCATTATTTCTAATGTAACCCAAGAAGACTGCTTCTGTTGGTCGACCTGAGCAAGGATAAGCTCAGCTTATCCCGTTTAAACTTTCAAATGGGCAACAGTGTCAAACAAACAAGCACTACTGCCATAAAAAGTGACCAAATCTTCACGAATTTCTTTTGCTTTATGTGCTTTCAGCAACTAATGAGATTGATGCAAAAGGATAATGTGCTTGTAGCCTATATAACATTTATACATAAATTTTGAAATTACGAAAATATAGCACTACCTTTTGAAGTGGTAGGGTGCAAATGAATGACAGGGTAACGCCATACATATGAACAGATATACTTACCTCTTTTTACATATCTTACTTGCTACACATGCTAAAATATTTGCTAATATGGAAAATAAAGGAAATTCATTTGTGACACAAAATCTAGACCTTAATATTACAATTCATTAAATGAATTACTGTAATAAAATGGAAAACTATATTTAAGGGCGGGTTGCTATTATGAGATGTCTGATTGCTTGATTCAAGAATTTGGATTGCTTCATTCAAAAACAATTTCGAGAATTACTAATAAGTAAATATAAACACTGGTACAGTCGACCGTTGACAACGAGACCCCTGAAGCGGCCAATCTATTGTTGAAAATGGGTGAGGAGAGTCGAGGGGAGGTTAGACATTTTTCGTTTATGTGAAGCGAGTCACGAAGAAACAATTCCTTTCTCCTCCCCTCCCCACCCATTTCCATCAATGGACAGGCCGCTTCAGAGGTCTCGTTGTCAATGGTTGACTGTAATAATGATAAAAGTTCTAAAATCCAATAGGATTAAATTTATTTATTGCAGATGCATTTCGGCATTCCACTTTCAACTGGGCAAAATACAATTTAATAAGCTTTGTAAAATTAAATTGACCTTAAAGAGAATTATTTAAATATAATTTAATGCCAATTTAATCTTACCAAATTTCTTCTATTGCTTATTGCTCAAATCAACGGCAGAATGCTGAAATGAGACGGCAAAAATTAAGATTAACTGTATTGCTTTTGAAACTTCATTTATTACACTTATAATATGGCAATATAGAACAACATCTATTTCTAATAAAATTAAGTAGTCAATATATAATGCCATTTCTTAATGAATTAACATAATTACTACTTCAGATTTAAAAGAACTAGACTTACTTATCTAAATTGGAATAGAAGAACTCGTAGCAAATCCATTTGTGGGCTTTCGGAAGTTTCAGTAAATTGCGCAGGCGTGTGCCCAGTTTCTGGGCTATCTTCTTATCAGGTCCTGATGATATAATAGGTTTTTGCTAAGAAAACCAAAAATGACTTTTAAAACACTGCTGTCTGCTTAAAGTCAGAGTCCATCTTGATTTATATTTTGAATAAAAAATATAATAAAGGGATTAATTGCTACTCATATGTCATTGGAAAACCACCATATCTTATCAATGGCAAAGCAAGAAAACTTAAGTAAGGAAATTTATTAAAGATTTTAACAAGATATATTTGACTCCGTTGTTGCTGTTCTAACTAAGTGAGCTATCATAGACAGGTTTAAGGATAAGGAGGATTCAGACTTGCGGGTTGGAGGGAGGGGGGGGAACGGCTGTTCTGCCATTTACGCTATTATGGGACTTCATGGAAGTCCGCAGAGAGATATTGCAACAATATTTGTGATAGCTAAAGTGGTTAGAGCAGTAACAGTGGAAGCCATGGTCCCTATTTCAAGTTCAGGTCACAATTTTTTTCTTCCCTTTTCCAACTGTAATTATATTGGGTGCTTCTGAATGGTCTGTACAAACTTTCAGGATGTTCACGGGACCAAAAACCAGGAGATATCATATGAAGATAGGGTCGAAAACGCTTCTTTCTAGAGTTATAATAGTTTGAAGGATGTTCTGCAGTAGACGAAATTAACATTAAAGCGTAGAGGAGTTGCAAACTCTGTGATTTATTTCTACGGTAAAAAAGACAATACACTTTTTGTCAAAGGCAAATGCTATAAGAAAGGTATAACAAGGCAAATGCTATGGTAAAGGCTCAAAATGGCCTCAGATTTTTTTTCAACTGTCTTAACTCCTCTTCTACTACAGGACATCTTCAAACTGTCATAACTCCAGAAAAAAAGCATTTTCAACCCCTAGTTCATATGACATTTTCTGTCCCACTGTATGCACCAGAAAATTTTATCAGGTGGGTGGAAGGATAAAATAGCCGGGCAGATAAAAATTAAAAACAAATAAAATATTATGCAGTGGTGTGCAGTTTTTCACATGTTCAGCCGGGCAGCGTGCCCGTTCAAAATGGCCTGGGAGAACCCTGTGTCTGTTTATGTCCCTGAAACATATCCTGAAAGTTGCACAGACCATTCAGAAACACCCTGTATATTTTAACAATTCACAGGATCTGTTATTTCTCTTCTGTTGTTTTGCCAATAATAGAAACGGTGTGTGCTAGTTTATTAACCAGTGAATATACATAGCATTCAGAAATTTTTCTTAAAAGAGAAATGAGATGGTGAATTGTATCTGCGTAAAATTTTAAATAAAACGTGGCTGATTTAGGAATCATAGTCTGGTTTCAAAAATTAGGGTATGAATGTTTATTCCTCAAATGAACATGCGAGGTCATGCTATCTTCGTTATATCACCACTGCAAAATTTTGATGCATCAGTATAGGCTTTTTCCCAATATTTCAAGGTAACTTTTCACTGAGCAAGGGTTCCCAATCAGAGAGGTACGAGGAAAAGTGAAAAAGAAATTGATTTTTTTTTGTAACTCCTTTTCTTAAAACCCTAAGAATTATGGATAATTTTCTTTGTAGGGGGTGCAAAGGTTCATTAATAAATTTTTAGAAGTGTGAAGTACAAAAATGCTGGGAAATCTTGCACTGGAGGATCATTCTCTACATTTGTCAGTGCCAAAATGGCAAAAATGTTTTCACTTCCTCGTAAAAATGTCCTAATGTCATATAACAGCTTGGGTACAAAGTCTTGTCAATATTTCAAAAATTCACCAACCAGAAAATGTTAACCTTAGAATTATACGTATTGCAGAAAACGATAAACTCATTTTTTTCCTATATGATTCACATAAAGTCTACGTGTTCCAGATTTAGTTTGCCGTAAAGCATCTAAACGATACTCGATTTCTATCCAAGTTTTCTTTAGCATGCTGTCATCTACCATACCAATTGCAGCTATAATGCATTCTTTTAAGTCTTCACTGCTCTGCACATGTTTGTGGTACATACAGTCTTTCACGAAGCCCCACAGAAAAAAAATCGAGCGGTGTAATGTCAGTGATCTTGGTAGCCAGAGCAGCAGTTCGTCACGCCTGATCCATCTCATTAGAAACTGTTGATTTAGGTATGCTTGTATTTCTAATCCCTAATGTGGAGAGGCACAGTTTTTCTGAAACAAAACGTAAAGCTGTTGGCTTTGAAGTTGAGATACAGCAAAATTCTGAAATATATCGAGATAGTTATTTGTATAAACTCTAGTCTCATAAAAGAAAAGGGGTCCAATAACCACATCATCTAAGACTACACACCACACATTAAGTTTTGGACTAAGCCGAATGTTAAGACTCGTACACCAGGCGGATTTTTTGAACCCCTGTATTTTCAAATTATGCTTATTAATTCGACCGAAACATGGAATGTTGCTTCATCCAAGAAGGCTATGGTTTTTAAAAAATCATTGTGTCAATTCGGTATAATATGTCTATTCCAAAGGCCATGTCTCATGTCTGAAAAGTTTAGGTGATTGTGTTTTTTTTTTCCTTTTTTTATAATTCCTACATAAGGGGAAAAAAAAAAAAAAAAAAAGTAAAAACTGTTTTGTTTGAAAACTAAAATTTATTGTGTGAAAAAAATCATACATGTAGTTTTCATAACAATTATTTCTATTTTTTTGCTCAAAAATGGTCTGTCTCAAAAGTTTAGGTAAATTTTGTCTTAATAAATTGTGCAACAAGAACATGAAAAATAAACAATTTTAGTGTTGATTTGCTTTCTTTGATATTTAATAACATCAAATACATGATTAGGCTTTGTTGTGCAATAATCGCTAAACTTGTGACTCCATTATAGCCAAACGCTCCCCAAACCATGACACTACCTCTTCCCATTTGACTATTGATGAAAGACTTCTCTTCTGCCTGCAAGTCATGCCAATAGGATGCCAAGCCATGTGGTCCATCCAGGTTCTATTTTTTTTCATCATTAAATAATACCCCCTGAGTGGATGCCCCCTTACCATGGTTCACAGGTTTGGATGCTTCCGGGATTCTGTGAGCTATACTGGTTGTAGCACTGCTACTTTAGGGTCACCCTTACCAGAAAGGTCATGGTTGAGAAGTGAGACGAATGAGAGAATTCATACTGCATCGGGAGTGGCAGTTGTTTAAAACTGCTGTGATTACTTCGGCTGCACTGTGCTGTGGTCGTAGGCGGCTGAGTGTGGCGCAGGGCGGTGAGAAAAGGACTGCATGGTGGAACAGTGAAGTCCAAGAAGCTGTCAAGGCAAAGAAGGAAGCCTATTTGCTATGGCTTCAAATAAGTCAACTTTGAGTCGAGCACGAAAAGCAGCAGCAAAGACAGTATCAACAGCTAAAGCCAAGGCCTGGGAGAAGTTCGGGGAAAAATTGGAGGCAGACTATGGTTCGGCAAACAAAATATTCTGGCAGACCGTGCGCAGTCTCCATGGAAAGAAGTCTCTTTCATCACAAACTATTAAGAATTCAGATGGGAGGCTTCTGAAAATGGAGGAGAGCGTGTTGCATAGGTGGAAGGAATACTTTGCATCTCTTCTTAATCCGGTGAAAGCAACAACTGAGGCACATGAGGTGCACCTTGGAGCGGAGAATAGTCACGGCAGTATCACTGAAGCAGAAGTCAGGTGGGCAATTAAGTCCCTGAAGACTGACAAAGCTGCAGGTGATGATGAAATCCGGTCCGAGATGTTAAAGGCCTTAAATCAGGATGGTATCCTGTGGCTGACTCGAGTGTGTCAGGTTGCTTGGATATCTGGACAGGCGCCTAAGCAAAGGCAGACAGGAATTGTGATCCCTATCTTCAAAAAGGGAGATCAGAGAGATTGCAACAACTATCGAGGCATCTCTTTGCTCAGCATTCCTGGGAAAGTGTATGCTAAGTGTCTGGAGAAAAGAAGTCGGGAAATAGTCGACTCCAAACTGTCGGCAGAGCAGTGTGGTTTCCGACCTGGCCGAAGCACGACGGATCACGTCTTTGCTCTAAGGCAAATTTTTGAGAAATCCTGGGAGTATGCAAAAGAGGTGTACGCTTGCTTTGTAGACCTCGAAAAAGCATATGACAAGAGTTCCTCGGGAGAAGCTCTGGCAAGTGATGCAAGAATATGGAGTGGATGGGCAATTACTGGTTGCTATCATGTCTCTGTACGAAAGCTCCGAGATGTGTGTCCGGATAAATGGCATTAATTCAAGACCGTTCACTGTGGGCATTGGACTGCGCCAAGGGTGCATACTATCGCCCCTCTTGTTCATTATCTTTATGGACTGGACAGACAGGGGCAGCTGAGGCGATGAACGTGTTTGTGTGGATGACTGCCTGGTGGAGAGGTTGCTCTTTGCTGACGACCTTGTTCTCCTTGGGTCTTCTCGCCCGAACCTTCAGCATGAACTAGACCGGTTTGCAGCCAAATGTAAAGAAGCTGGGATGAAGATCAGTGTGGCTAAAACTGAGGTTCTGGTTCTTTCAAGACAGCCTGCTCAGTGCACTCTCCATGTTAGGGGAGCCTCATTGAGACAGGTGGAGAAATTCAAGTATCTCGGGATTGCAATCACGAGTGATGGACGGCAGGAGAAAGAATTGGATGCTCGGATCGGTGCAGCAAGCTGTGTCAGACGTGAACTGTGGCGATCCGTGGTAACGAAATGCGAGCTGGGTAACAAAGCCAAGCTCTCCGTCTTCAAATCTATCTTTGTCCCCATTCTCACCTATGGTCATGAGGCTTGGGTAATAACCGAAAGAGTGTGATCGCGGGTACAAGCGGCCAAAATGAGATTTCTGAGAGGTGTGGCAAGTGTTACCCTACTAGATAGAGTGCACAGCAGCACAATAAGGGAGCCTTCAGGTGTTGAGCCGCTACTTCTCCGCATTGAAAGATCTCAGTTGCGCTGGTATGGCCACGTGATACGGATGCCGCAAACTGGTCTTCCTAGGCAGTTGTTATTTTTCCAAGCCGGTGGGTAAGAGACCAAGGGGTCGCCTTAGAACCAGGTGGCTAGACTACATTGAGAATCTGGGTTCGAGTCGCTTGGGTATTACCAGGGAGGACATGCGCCTGATGGCGGAAGATCACGACCATAACGGATAACGGATAAGCGGGTTTGAAAAGTAAGTAAGTACTAAATAATATACTAAAACCACTCATTGTTCCGATTCATGTCGTTACAGGCCCATTCCAACTGTTCTCAAGTACGCATTTCTTTCAAGGGTGGTTTTACAACCATTCTTCTGTAAACAAGATATGCATTTCTTTGCAAATGCCTGTGAATTGTGTCCTTTGATACGTTTAGTTCGAATCTGTAGCAATTTTTCTCACAGACAAGGACTGGTTCTTTGCCATTTGCACAATCCTTTCGTCATCTCTGATTGAAGTCACTTTTGGATGCGCACTTCGAGGTTTCATAGGAAAGTTTTCACCCTTGGCTATTATTTTATAAATTCCAGATGTACAGTCAATTTCACTGGCAATTTCATTTAAAGAACTGCCTTTTGCTTTCAGCATCCATATTTTGCTTGCTTCCACCTGAGAAAACCGCTTTATTTTTAGGCATTTTCACATGAAATTAGAATGTAAGCTTTTGAATCAGCAAATGTTAAGTTTTTTTTTTGTTTTTTTTTTAAACAGCTATGCAAATTATGGGATACCATGTGACTTGATGAATACATGTAGAGAGTGAAAGCTGTATAAAGGCAACTTCACCTAAATTTTTGAGACAGACATTTTTTTGATTTTTTTTTGGTTTAAAAAATAGAAATAATTATGAAACTTGGATCTTTTTCACACATGAATGTTAATGCACAATAAATGTTAGATTTCAATGAAAACGATTTTTACTTTCATTTCTTATGTAGAAAATAAAAAATAAACACCATTACTTAAACTTTTGATCTATATAGGTTTATCATTGTAAGCATACAAATGCAAACATTCAGCATTCCTCACTCTGTTGAAAGGCTCCCCGCACTGGCCCTGCTCTTTTCCCATCATGTAAACCGGTCTCCTGAACCTGGAATGCCATAAAATGGTAGATCCCTATCAAATATTGTTCTGAAGTTTTCTTGCATCTGAATAACAGAATCACCTTAGATATGCCACAGAGTGAACTTTTTCATTGACAGTCACCATTTTTGAAAAATTGACTACAGCTCCTTAAAGCAGTCCCTCTATCAGAAATAATAAACTCCAAAAACCTCTTTTGAGTCGATTTATTATTTCCAAACGGTTTCATTTCAAGTTAACATTTTTTGTTGATTTTTTAAAATATTAACAAGACTGTGTGCCCACTCTGTATTTCCAGGCAAATCGGCAAGCCCTTGAAATGCGAGTGGCAGTCATAAAGTCATTACAGTCAACATGAAAGAGCGATCGCTTATATAAATGTGTAGTGCCACTGGGTAGCGACATCCCTCAAGTGCTGGAGAATACAAAGGAATGTTTGGTGCGATACTGCTCAACGCTGCTAGAGCATCGAAAGCAATATGGGCTGGGCTCCCATCAGAAAATTGGAGGTGCGAGCCGTGATAAGGTTCCTGCATTTAAAGTGGAACAACGCCAAACAAATCCATGAGGAATTAGTGGCTGTTTATGGTGGCAATGCCCCATCATATGGGATAGTCGCCAAGTGGCATTGACGTTTCCAGTGTGAAAGAAGAACCTCAGAGCGGATGCCCCTCTATCTGTGACGAGCCACAAATTGCGAAGGAAAGGGCAGACAATCACGGGAGCATACTATTGGGACCTCCTGCAAAAGTTACGGAAGGCCGTCAAGTCAAAGCGGCAAGACAAAGTCTCCGAAGGGGTCAGACTTTTGCACGACAACGCACCAGCACATTCTTTACATGAGGCCATGCCGGTGCAGGGGAGTTCTGGTTCGAAATACTACCCCATCTGCCATATTCACTCAATCTGGCCCCAAGCGACTTCTTCCTTTTCCCTCGCCTAAGAACCCGCCTCATGGATGGCATTTCCAAGATGACATCGTCAAGGTGGAGAATTCCTCAACAGCCAAAAGGAAGACTTCCAGTGGCATCCAGGAAGTCATCCATCGTTGGGGAAAGGGTGTGACTCTAGGAGGTGCATATGTGGAGAAGGACCCTACAGCGTCACCTTATCTTAGTCTTCTGGCCGATTGTAATGACTTTATGACTGCCCCTCGTAAGATTTGGTTATGTAGTTATAAATTTTTATATATATTTTAACATTTCTGCAATTATAAATTGTTACAACTTTACATAAAAATTATTACTACAGATGTCGTTACATTTATAAATTATTTTTAATTAAAAAGAAAAAAAAATTGTATACTTGTATTTAACAAGACAGAGATATTTAAGAACTGTAAAAATAGGAAATGAATGGGACTGTAAAAATAGGAAGAAATATTTATATATTTTTAAAAATATATTAAAATTGCTTGTTCAAGAACAGGGAAATATAGATCCCTTAATAAAAGATAACCCTTGTGCTAAGTACTTCCTTATTTTCTTCACATTTGTATCATCCTTATTTTGATGGATTTATTGCTGTTGCCTAGCAACATAAATATTTCTCGAAGTATTTTGTATATACTCTTTTCATATACTCCTTTGAATATACTCTCCAAAACAAAATTACTTATTCTGATAGTAATAACTATCGATAGTTGAGGAAGGAAGGAAAAATGCATTCTTCATACAAATTGGATTTTTTTTTTTTTTTGTTAATTTTTTTTTGAGGGGATCTCAATCTCCACCCCTCAAATCAGCAAATCAAATGTTGTTCCTTACTCAAGCTTTAGATGTTGTGATAACACCCACTGTCTTTTGAAGAGAAAGAATAAGTTAAGCCTCCCTTTTCATTTCTTTGCTAATTTAGAATACTGATGCAACCGGAAAAATTGCTGGTTGCTATAAATTCCACTTCTTTTTTTGAGTATAAAGTCATTTTTTCGTCTTTGGATTTCATTATACATTTTCCGAAACAATTTTTACAGAGTGATACCACGCAATTACAACTCTCGGCATTTTGCCCATCAGGGGTAGCACCACTTCCTGTGCCTATGGTGCATACTTGAAAGAGAGATTACGATTATATCTAACAGATATTTTAATTACAGAATATTTGAAGTATAGTTAAGGTGTAACATGATGTCTACACATAATTGCCATTGATATTGATGCACTGAACTTGGCGTGCAGGAAGCGAATGGATGGCTTTAGCGTAGAAACTCCTAAGTTATGTACGGATCCTTTTTTCCACGGTGTTCTGCATTTCCTTGCCACATAGGAAATGATGATCTTTCAGCGATTTTTTTAATGGGCCGAAAACATAAAACATGTCGGGATGTTTGAGGACTGCCCATCGAAAAGTTTCCAGAAGCTGGAGGGTCTTTATGGCCAAAAGTGGCTTAGCGGTCCTGGAGCAGTACTATCCCTTTCGAGAGCATCCTTCTGAGCTTGTTTTTGATGGCCTGTTTCAGCTTCAGCAACGTGTTGCAGTACCATTCAGCATTAACTGTTTCACCCAGTTCCAGCCAGTCGATGAGTCTAAGTCCTTCTTCGTCGATGAAGAAACTGAGCATCACTTTTCCAGCCTTCATGGCAGAGTGAGCTTTTTTTTGAGACATAAGGAGCCGGGATGGCACCACTCCAGAGTCATCCTTTTGGAGGCATCTCGATTAGATACAATGGCGCTACAATAAAAGTCTCCTTTTCATTTGGGTACACTTTATAGTTAAACCTTGAACTTTAATAACCAAACTATCCTTGAATAAGTAGAAATAACTATCCTTGAATAACCAAACTATCCTGGTAGAGGCGTCGGCCATGACAGCCAAGGTTCCTGGTTCGAACCCAGGTCGCAGAATTTTTCCTTCCATTTTTTGATAGAAAAACCTTTACCTGATGCATGGTAGGCTTATCTCCAGTTATAATATCATTTATTATTTAATAGTAGAAACATGTTTAAAGTAAAAAGCATTTCAAAGAATATCCAAAACATAGAAAAATTTCACGTTTTATGTTTTGAATATCATCATCATTTATAACCATCAAACTAATCACATAATTAATTTGAAGGGAAATTTGGCAGACTGGAGGGTGTTAGTAGGGGCTAGAAAGGGTAAACACATCCATGCCATTGCGGGATTCAAACCTGTGGACCTGATGAACATCAGAGCCAGAGGACCTGTGCTCTAAGCTCTTGGTCACAGAGGTCATATCGTTTTGAACATATACTCCCTTAAATAACCAATAACAGTAGTCAACATTTCACAACTTTTTTTAAAAAAAGTTATTTAGTATTTTAATATGTTATTTTCAAATATGCCATAAAATTTTTCAAGCATGTACAGATTTCTTGTTTTTTTAAAATTATACAGATAAATTTCCTTGTGGCCCCAAATTATGGATACTTTAACATTGCAGCCACTTCTCCTGACACCCATTACTTTAACATTGCAGCCCCTATGTGCATACTTTGGAAATGTGAGAAAAAATCTAAAAGCAGGTTCGAAACATACCAATCACTCCTAAGAGTACTCTGTGGTCTTGGATGCAAAAAGTGTGTTTTCTAGTGTAATCTTATAAATTCATTAAATCTTAAGCATTTATATCCAGTAAAGTGGATTGTTTAAAAAATAAAATAAAATAAAAAAAAAAAAGAAAAAAAGAAGCAGTTCCTACTCAACTTTTTTTTCTTATATAGCAAAACACTATTATTATCTGTATCTTTTTATTTAAAGTATTACTTTCAGATACAATTCAGAGAAAGTTGACTATTACTACATGGATAGGATAGATGCCAGAACCCTAAGTTAAGAAAAGTTAATAAGAGTATATAAAAAACGGCAAACGGCAAGTCAAATAATGGAAACTTGGCTGTACTTTTAATATAAGCACTATTTGATATACTATAAAAGATTCCAAATCCCCACTCCCAAAACTAAATATTAAATTAAAAATGATACATTTCCATTTTAGCAATAAAGAATAGTAAATCTTAAAAGTTAATATTACGGATGAGTTATTCTTATTACCGGAGATGTAATCCGTGCAGCTTTCCTCGGTGACAACCTTCCAGGTAAATAAGATGTTTCTTCGTCATCATTATAAATAAGGCGATTTCTTTTGCGTATCCGAGGCGGCTGTTTCAAAAGACATCAAAACCATGGCATGAGTATCATCCTAAAAGTATGACCATAAAATATAAAGAACACGACTCTCTTACATTGCCCCTACGTGGTGGAGATTTTGGTGACGAAGCAGTTCTCCCTAAAAGTTTGATAAAAATACATCAAGTCTATAAAGCGCAAATTCAAAGAATTAAAATTTAAACAAAATGCCGATGTATTTGATAACTTTCTGATGAGGATGCTATTCTTTCTTCTTACCATTCTTAATGCTTAAGAGTGCCGCAACCGAATCACCTGAAAACCAGAGCAGAAAATATAGCAGGCCCTACGTTTCTAATTAGTAATTTAGTTTATTTTAAAACACATCAAGTAATTTCCTATGGGATTACAATGCGACGGAGGGGGAAAGGCTAAGCAAAAAAAATACAATAAAAAATAATAACACTGAGGAATACAAATATCCAACTCATTAATGCCAGTCACAATATGCATGCATTATTTATTATTAAATTAGTTTATCAATTTTATTTTTACGTCACTAACATTAAAGTTTAGAGTTAAAAAACGAAATCATCAACCCAAGAGAAAAATGACGAAATAAATGAATGCGAACTCAATAACTCGCAAGTCAACCCCACGGCGCCCATAATTGTCAAACTTTATAACGTATTTTACTCAATAATTACTACAAATGATAAATCAGCAAAATTCCTACTTTCAAGTGAATCCGCCATGTTGTCGCGCCTATTTTCAAACCGATGCATTGTGGGAAAGATCGACAATTTGGCTGCTTTATGTCAGAGCGTTCTAAGAAGAGCCAAAAGCGCTTCGGTCATCACTCGGTAACATTTATAAAATTTATTTTATATTTTTATTTTCTTAATCTAAATGAAAGACAAAAAAAATTCCAATTATCTTGAAAGGAAAGATAAATTGCTATAAATAATAAATTTTCGAAGCGCTGTTTTAATTTTTATTCAAAACGACCGGACTTACTTTTAGCATTAGATTCAATTCCTGGTTGATCCAATATTCCAGGAATTGTCGAAATAAATAAATGAATGCGCATTACAAAATTAAGTAAAATTTTTAATTTTTTATATAGCAAATTATATAATCAAAAAGCATTCAATTTTAAAACTGGAATATGACCGAAGCGATATTAAATTTTGCGGTCTATGAAATAAAATGTTCCCTGTGCAGTAGTGAAAGTACTAATGCAGTCGTCATTCATTGAGATAACTTTCAACCGTTTATTGACAAATACTTATTTCTACAAACCTTGAAAAATAATCAATAGAACTTAAACAGGAGAGTAGTCTCTAAAGCAGATAATCATAAACTGGTTGCCCCTGAATGTCTTAACTAAAGCCATCAGTGTAAAAGGTGGCGACTATTCGAGAGTTGCTGGGCAACCGCATCGAGAGTGGTCGTCATGGCAACTGCTTCCCACGATGTTGTTCAATAACGGGAATGTCGGGAATCCTGGAGATTTTATTTTCCATTCAGTACAAGGACCCGAGTGGGTTCTACCCATTTTCCTGAGCGAAGGGGTGCAAAGGAAGAAGATGTCGGTATGCATTGCCTTCTCCTCCCAAATGACAAATGCGAAACGGACAGTAAAAAATGCCCATTGAAGGAAACACCAATCTACCGTGATTCCTAGCTTTGAAATTTTAACTCGATCTAATCACCCAACCACAAACACACTCGGAGACTAAAGCACGTTAAATTTTCATAGGAGTCTTTTTGTTATATTGTCTGGCGTTTATTTAAAAATTTAAAGCTGTTCCCAGTCTTTGTGTCCTCAAAAGCTGCTTTATTTCGTTTTCTTTCTTGGTATTTTTTTCTTCTTTTTAAACAAAGGAAAAAACAATCCTGACAAATAACCATTGGATTTAGCAAAAAAAAGAGATAAATATTACAATCACCGCTCGTTGTGAACATAAAAAACATTAATAAAATTTGCTGTTTCTCAAGATAAGTTAATGTTAGTTGGAATAATAATTCTTTTGACAATCGTGATTTTAAAAAAATGTCAAATAATGATTCTCATAACGATAATGACCAGATGATAAAAATCTTTTGCTAAAAGATTTCAATTTAAATTTTTGGTGTGAGAGGGATAATATGTCCCTCAATATTGAAAAATGTAAGGTTGTTTCTGTCCATCGTCGGCACCAACCTATTATTTTTACCTATGAAATTAATAACTCTATTTTGAGTAGGGTGGAGCAAGTTGTGGATCTTGGGGTCATTTTCGACTTTAAAATGACCTTTCACCCTCAGATTAATAATGTATTGAGGAGAGCTTATAAAGGATTAATAATTCGCTTTGTCTCGAGACACACAAAACTCTTTAAGAATTTTAACGTTTTAAGAATTCTTTATGTTACCCTAGTACGCTATATTTTGGATTATGCAACACTTATTTGGACCCCCTTCTGCAGTAAACACATTAGCGCAGTTGAAAACGTGCAGAAAATATTCTTACGAATTGTTTTGGCTAGATATGGCGATTTTCAAACTTTTCATGATTTTTCTCCATGTCCATTCAACATCATGTCCAAAATAAATATTGAATCTCTCCAGAATCGAAGAAATCGCTTTGCTTTACTTTTTTATTTTGACCTAATCCAAATAATTATGACTATTATTTTATAAACGTAGGAGTTGTGATAAATATATTAATTAAGATAAATAAAACTCCTTTAATTAAAAAAACAAATAAATTAAAATATATAATAGAAAACAATGAAAAAAACCTCCCTGTGTTCGTTAACATTTCTTCACCAGATCTTCGTTTCTTCTGTGTTTCTTCTGTATCTCATCTGAGTTTCTCCACAAGACCTTTGTTTCATTTATGTTTCGTATTTCAACATTTACTTTATCAATTGGGTGGCTTTTTTCATTGTTTTCTATTATATATTTTAATTTATTTGTTTTTTTAATTAAAGGAGTTTTATTTATCTTAATTAATATATAAAATTATGACTATTATTCCTTATTGGAACTTCTCCCAATTACAGAGGTTGAGTCAAAATTAGTGGCCGATCACCGCGCAAACTTTTAAATGGGCACCAGACAGGAACCATTCATTGCTAATCTTCAAAGTAGAGTCCATCATGCTCGATGGTCTTCATCCAACGATCAGCCAGTTGGCGGATGCCCTCGCGAAACCACTCCTCCGATTTCTGGACGAAAAAGTCACGCACGGTCTTCAACCTCACTGACATTGGCGAAGCACCGTTCACGCAGGAAGTGCGCCATGGACCGGAAGAAATGGTAGTCGGAAGGTGCCAGGTCGGGGCTGTATGCTGGATGTGGCAGAACCGGGGGTTTTCCAGCAGTTGACGACACACCTTCACCCGTTGTTGTGCTTGCGCGGGCGTCAGCTCGTGGTGCGCAACTCGGCAGCTCCTGTTGAACTTTCCCATGGCGTGCAGATGTCGAACCACACTCGATTGTGTTGTCCCGATGTCCACCGCTAGTCCACGGGTGGTGCTGCCTGGGTTGGCTTCCACTTGTTGCCTTAGGGCTGCGTCATCCACTTCTTTGGGTCTTCCACTCCTGTGCGCATCTTCCAGGCCCATGTCTCCAGACGAAAAGTGGGAGGACCACCGTCCTGCTGCCCGTTCATTGGTCACACTCTGACCTCCCATCCTGCAAATTTCGGCGGCTGCTGCTCGCGCACTGGTCCCCTTTTTCCAATAGTGACGAAGGAGCCCGCGTATCACCAATTTTTCTGCCATATTTTTACACTGGCTGACGCAGGTGGCACAATGTTTATGGCATTCAAATTCGTACTAACGTTTCTTCCCACTCTTTTCTCTTAATAAACTGAGATATACCCTTGAGGTAAATGGTCTTCACCCAGAATTCGTAAAACCCTACCCCCCCCCCCCCCCTCCCGAGTCGGCACTACTTTTGACTCAACCGCTGTAAAAAAAATTAATAAAATAAGATAGAAAATTTGGATATGGATACAAGTAATCCATAATGGAGGTAAACAGAGCTTAAAAAACTAAATCAAAGCAAAGCATATAAGAGGTAATCAATTCATACAGTACAATCAAAAATCAGTTACAGAACATGTGAAAATAGACAAAGAGCTAAAAATGGCTAGTTGACATATTATCAAAGTAGTTTAAAAGTTCATTACAAAAAGCATACCTACAGTCCTGGTCATTATTATAAACTCACCGAGCATTTGCACGTAATCGACATGGAAAGTGATTAATTTCAATGTATAGTGTAAGAAACCTCTTCAAAAGGATAAAACATTCAAAAAACAAAGTGAAGTCGTTTGAATAAAAATGTAGTAATTTAAATAAACAATTCGCGTGTGATAAGTTCCGTACATTCCCCTGGTCAAAAATATAAACTCACCCACAAACATTTCCATAAAACCACTGCTTCAGACGAAAGCAAGACAACGGAAGGTATAAAAGATAAACTGTTTACTATCCGGTGTATTTAGCTTGTTTTGCTAATAGTATTCAGTGATAGAAACGTGTCACAAGGTGCAGAACTATCACCAGAGGAAATAAATACCATTTGGTTCCTCAAAGGACAAGGACTGTCCCAGAGAGCAATTGCATGGAAGATGAATCGCAATAAGAATGTACTATGTCGAAGACCCGGTGAAACGGTGTAAAAGCGAAGTAGACGGAAATGAAAACTCAGTGAACGCAGCATCCGGCGCATTAAGAAGCTCGCAACATCTGAGAAAATGTCAGCAATCAAATCAGACAACAGCTTACTGAAACTGTATCAAGGTCAACAGTGTCTCATGTTTTGCAAGCGGATTCCAACATTAAATACGGAAAACTGAAGCGAAAACCACCATTAACGCAAGCTCACAAAGCTAAACGGTTAGAGTTCGCAAAGCAACATCAGTTGTGGAACAGTCAGTGGCATGCGGTTATTTTTTCAGATGATAAAAAAACTTTAATTTGGATGGGCCAGATGGTCAGCAATGCTATTGGCACTCTCTGCACCGAAATTCCGAAGTGCAAATGAGCCGACAAATGGGTGGTGGGTCCGTGATTGTTTCGGGTGGTTTTCCTGCTCTGGGAAAGACGGACATCGTGAAAGACGGACATCGTGGAAGTGTGTGTTGGACAAAATATGTTGAACTCTTGCAGAAACAGTTAGGTATGTGTGGTGAGATTATGGGAGGAAAAGATTTTATTTTCCAGCAGGATAATGCCTCTATTCACATGTCAAACACAACAATGGTATGGGGTTTCGCCAAACAGGACTAGCTCTTCTTGACTAGCTAGCAAGAAGCCCCGATCTCAATCCTGTAGAAACTTGTGGGGAGAGCTGGTTCGACGTGTCTATGCACGTGGGCGGTAATACACCTCCGTTGATGACTCGTGGAAGTCAATTCTAAAGCCTGGGAAGAAATAGATGATTGTTATTTGTTAAACCTGATTAACTCCATGTCACAATGAATGTTTGATATTATTTACAATCACGGAGGAAGTACCTCGTATTAAGAATATGTTCTGTTCATCTGTTATGTTTCCTTGTATTTCTTACATCACTATTTGTCTGTGAGTTTTTAGTTTACCAGGGTACTGTAATGTACTGTTCAATCCTGAAGTGTTTATTTAAACAGTATTGTTAAATGTTTTCACGTTGCTTTGTGTTCCTTGCCATTATACACAGGTTTCTCACACTATACATTCAAATTATTCACTTTCTATGTCGATTACATGCAAGTGCTGGGTGAGTTTATAATTCTGACCAAGACTGTAATAGTCAGAGTTAAAGATTCAACAAAATCACTCAGTTTGTTATAATTTAAGAATAATCTGGTAAACGGATTAATTGAATTGTGTTTCTGAACATAGCAAATATTTTTACATCGTGTTTGATATATGGAAGCATTTAAGTTAAAGACATTGAGAAAAGTTGGGCAATCAATAATATTATGAATAGATCAGAATAATCAGAATAATGAGAAAATCAGAATAATCAGAATAATTATCAGAGATGCCCAGTTTTTCTTTCGTTGGACAGCGTATAATTATTTTTAAAACTGACAGTGAGAATTCTTTTGATGTTTTAAATTTCTAACAATGGTTGTTATTGACAATGATTTGTACTTTTGATGATTATTTTGTTGTCATTGTTAAGATAACATAATGCAGGGTGAGGCAGCGTTCATAGCGTAATATTAATAGCACACCAGTAGGAAATAAATGCTTTTTATTTATTGCTCTTTATGTCAAATAGTAGTTGCAAGTATGCCATTTGTTAATTTGTAAGTCAATATTTGATTGGGTTAATTAATGTTTGAATATGAGTCCTGTCAAATGATGTCCCCGCTGCACAAAACATTCATCTAAGTGGCGTTGGAATAATGATTATTGGAATAAATGTTGAATGTGGATATCGACCAATTGTGGTTTCAACAAGACGGAGCGATCTCGCATACAGCCAGAATTTGCATAGCTTTCTTGCGACAGACCTTTCCGGGGAGAGTAATTTCTCGTTATGGTGACATCTCCTGGCCGCCTCGATCACCTGATCTTTCATGTGCAGACTTTTTCCTTTGGGGCTACCTCAAGCAAGAAGTTTTCCGAACACGTTGCGCCACCATTCCTGAGTTGAAGGATCGCATCAGAACTGCCCTGGGTAATGTCCCAGGGAATACGTTACGCCGAGCTATGGAAAGCTTCCAACGCCATCTAGATGAATGTGTTGTGCAGAGGGGGCATCATTTGACAGGAGTCATATTCAAAAAGTAATCCACGCAATGGTCAATGACTTACACATTTGTAAATGGCATACCTTTAACTATTAACTAACATAGGAGATAATAAATAAATTACATTTACATCCTAATGGTGTGCTTTTAATATCCTACTATGAACGCTGCCTCACATTGTATTATAATTTCTTTTTCTTAAATATAGATTATATAATTTTCTTAATTTGTATTTATTATTTTTAATTTTTAAATATTAATTACATATTTCTCTTAGTCTTTTGCTTTATTCTTCTTTTAAAATTTGGTTAAATAGTAGGTTACTATCTATTAATTCCATTTTATTTAATATTTGTTGTGGGTAGTATTTGTTTAACACAGAAATAATTAAGTTTTCAGTTATTAAAATTTCTCTCTTATCTCTAATATTATAGATTAATTTACATGTTTCTTCAAAGGATCCAATTGTGTGTGTACTTAAAAAATATGTTTTGCATACTTGGAATTTAGTAAGGCATTTTTGATGTAATAGATATGTTCTTTGAATCTAGTTTCTAGATTTCGATAAGTTTTTCCGATATAAATCTTATTACATTCTTTGCATTTTATTTCATATACTTCACTTTTTTATTTTCCAATAGTGATATTAGTCCTTTTGGTATCCTTTTTTAATTTTGCACGGTATGTTGTTTCTCTGTTGTTTTTCTCTAATTTCTCTTGCTATTTTAAATATTATTTGAATCATTTGATCTTCTTTGCAGCCATTTCCAATTCCGATTTCTTTTATTGTTTCTAGTTCTTTTTCTTCGGAATGCTGAATATTTATGTCTCCATGGTTGGTTTGAATTTCTATGTATGATGTTTATAGTTGCTATAGGTTTTCTAAAAATGTTGTATAATTTATATCAAAAGTGCGTTACAAAATTCCAAGTATGCAGAACCTATTTTATTAAGTAAACACACCATTGGATCCTTTGAAGAAACATGTAAATTAATCTATAATATTAGTGAAAAAAGAGAAATTTTAATAATTGAAAACTTAATTATTTCTGTGTTAAACAAATACTACCCACAACAAAATGGAATTAATAGATAGTAACCTACTATTTAACCAAACTTTAAAAGAAGAAAAATAAAAGACTAAGAGAAACATGTGATTAATGTTTAAAAATTAAAAAAAATAAATAAATAATACAATTATATAATCTATATTTAAGAAAAGAAATTATAATATCATGTTACTTTAACAATGACAGCGATATAATTATCAAAAGTGCAAATCATTGTCAATAACAACCAGTGTTAGAAATTTAAAACATCAAAACAATTTCAGTTTTAAAAATAACTACTGAAGATGTTCAAACAGGATGAAAGTTAACTTTAGAAAATAAAAGACAACAGTATTGTAGAAATGGACGTTATTTAATAATTTGATATTACATAAGCACAATACAACGTGAGAAAAAATGAATTTAAACACAAATTAAAAACACAGGTGGCTATGTCGAGACATTTGTAAAACAGAGACATTTGTAAAACAAATTTGGGCGCAAACAGAGACTTTTACGATTGTCTCTGGGCGCAAATCCTCACGACGATCGTCAGCTGGCGATAACACAAACTCGCAGCACTACCGTCGACCCAAGGTACCAAGGAAGAGCGACCCAGATGGAAGAGAACTGCAAAAGAGGAAAACACAGGCAAAAATTATTTAATCACAGCATTTGTTTAATGTACGTTCGATTAATCGCATGTTCAAATCGCGTGTTCAACAATAGCGCGAAGGCTTTCTTGAAGAAGTGCAGTAACAAGGCGTGTTATGCTTGCTTTCAATTCAGGCAGAGTCTGCATGCTTTTTTCCATAGATACGATCTTTCAGGAATCCCCACAACCAGAAATCGCGTCCGGAGAACGGAGAGGCCAGACAGTTGGAAATTCTCGAAATTACCCGATCATCTCCAAAGTGTGCACGAAGCAGTTCCTTCACTTGTCGAACAATAAGGGGTGTTGCACCACCTTGGATAAAGACAGTAGTCTCTAAACATTCTCGTTCTTGTAACGCAGGAATGGCTTGCTGCTGCAGAAGTTCGCAGTAACGGGCATCAGTGATGGAACACCTTTTAGGGCCTTGAGGAGTGTTCTCCTTAAAGAAAAAAAGGGCCAAAAATGAAATCAGCAGTAAAACCACACCATAGAATAATGAAATCAGAATGCAGAGGCTGTTCATGCACAACATTAGGACTTACAATACCCCAGATGCGCCTCGTCTAACCATAAAATGTTTCCAAGGCCATAAATTGTCAACGGCTATTCTGGCCAAAAAACGGCATGCAAAATCAGTGCGTCGATCCGGGTCTTGAAGGAGCAGCTTTTGCACCACATGGTTCTCGTAAGAATACTTGTTTAAAATGCATTGCAGAACCTTTCGTATCGTAGAATAACTCACGTGACACTGCTCGAGCACTTGTTGAAGAATATTGGTAACCGAGCGCTTTTTCAACCACAGCAACAACGACTTATTCCACATTTTCATTTGAAATCCGTTTCCGTCCTCTTCCTCAGCAACCCAACTCCCCAGTCTCTTAAAATGTAGTAATCATCTTCATCAACCATTACTTGTCATCGGCGTCGATGGCTCAGCGGTTGCGTGATCGAGTCCGAGGACGACGAGGATTTTTCAGGGGTAAATCCTGAGATCACGCACTTCCTTCGGAAGGGAAGTAAAGCCGTTGGTCCCGTGTAGTCGTTTGCCGGCTGCACGTTAAAGAACCCTTGCGAGGCAAAATTTGCGGCCCCTATAACGCCGTCCTGAAATGACCATAGCAGTTGAAAAGGACGTTAATACCAAACAAACCAAACTAACCATTACTTGTCATAGGCATTTTTCGCAAGTTTTTCAAGAGTCGAAATTCTCGCAGTGCAGCAGAACCATTACTGCAGTTCTGATAAAACAACGTGACCAATAAAGCTCGATCTTTCTTCTGTAAAAGCATGACGAAGAGTGATTTTACAGCTGATTAAGGGCATTTTAAAGCGTTTTAAAGAATTCCTAATTGGCTTAGTGCTCTTTTTTGCATGATAAGCGCCACCTAGTGGTCGAAATTTGAATTAGTTTTATTTAAAAAAAAATCTCTTCTCCATGGTCTATATAACGTGTATTCCAAATTTCATCAAAATCCGATCAGCAGAACGGGCTCTAGAGGGGTCTGAATAGTGTAACTTAAATTATTACTGTATATATGAGGCGTTGAGCGCAATAGTGGCCCAACCAACAATAATGTTGAAAAAGAGTAACATGTGGAAATAACTTGCTGATAGATTGCTTTTTACAGTGTAAATATGTAAGTATAAAAAGGTTTTTTTTATCTACTACAATATGCCTTTGAAATATTTATCATCAAAATGTCGTATTTTTGTTTTGCGATTTTCTCAGAACATATTTTTTTCGGCTTGGGCCACTTTTGCGCTCAACGCCTCATATAACCACCCTGTACATGCCTCGCTGGAGTCCTTTTAACCTTTTTGACATATAAATACTTGTGAGGAAAAGAAACTAAAGAAATGTTGAATCAATTTAGATTTCCTGGGAATTTGACTTTGCTTACTAGGCAATCTGAAATACTACAGTACTTTGAATTTTGAAGACTGTTCAAAAAAAAAAAAGACGCGACAATTTAAAATATTTATAAAATCAATATTTATAAATTCTATTAGCTTTTAAAAAGTTGCTTAGTCTTCCACTGAAATGGTGGCTAATCTTAGGAATGTGCAACCCCAATCTCAATAAATACTCAGATGTCTTGCAAATCTCCCGCCTCTTCCCGGAGGTTAGGAACTTTTATTTTTGGTGGTGCTGACGTTTGGAGAAAATGTTTCTCCTCTGTGAATCAACTTTCTCGAGATATCAGGCGACAGTGGTGTATAAACTCTTGACCTATACTGGCAGAAGGTTCGTGGCTAAGCTCATCGAGACTGGTCCTTCTTCCTTAGGGCGCAAAGAAGGTCAGCGCGCATTTTCTCAAAGCGAATGTTTTGGTGATCGCTCTCTCCAACTTTCCCAATTTTTTTTTCTCTTCTCTCAAGAAATTCAACTGTAACTCCAGACAATATTCTAGGTCCAATTTCTGCTTGTTAAGCAAGCAATTTATCTTTCTTTCCCTTATTAAAAAGACATTCTGAATATTCATGATGTACGTTAAGAATGTCAGTAATTGCCCGAAAATCAGAAAGAATTCTAATAATGCTATTATATACATTTTTATTATAATGGAACTATAATGCTGAGAATCTAAAATAAAATAACCAGAAGAGGACCCAGGTATTGCAACATTTTAGGTTTATTATAGCCGACGTTGGTATCATCTAATTGTGAATTCAAGTCTTCTACTGTATAGGATAAAGAGGAGTGCTTGCCTTCTCATTTATAAGTTTGCCCGTGAAGATGATGTAAAATCGAAACGCGACGGCTATAATAAACTTAAAATATTGCATTACCTAGCTCTTCTGAAATATTAATATACATTTTGTTTAGCAAAAACCATTTTTCTGATCCTTGAAAAAAATACCGAGACTTTAAAGATTTTCATACTGATAATTTTCAGGATCACAAAAGCAGAAATCAAAACATGCAGATACAAAAAACATGAATGTCTTTTGAGAACGCTAATAATGCTGTAATTCAAATGTTAGGTTCTATGCTATTTTAATAACATAATTTTTTGAAATCGATTCTCGGAAATTTGATTAGCTATTTGCCCTTTAAGGATGTTAATCTATAGAAATTTTAGAAAAAAAATCTTAGCAATTTTGTACTAAAATGATTAGAAGAACTAAGAAGACTTTTGAACTAGAGTTAAAAAAATAAGTAAGCCTGCATAATTTATAAAGAAGAATAAAGCAATTCCAGAGCATTGCAATTCCACAGCATTGCAATTCCAGAAAAGGGAAGGAAAAATTCCATAACCTGGACTTCGAACCAACAACGAGTATTTTTCTTACTGTTCTAATCAACGGACACAGAATGGCAATCCTGTAACCGTATTGTGTCTTGTGAAATTATAAGAAGTCACATGCTAGCCTATTTGGGAAAGCAGGCCCCCCGACTCCCAAATGGGGAATCCTCCTTACCCTTAACCATCAAATAAGAAGAAGAAGAAAAAATAAACTGACAAATAAACTCAGCAAATTAATCATTACAACCCAGTTTACTTATACATGTCCTGTTTCCGCAATAGCTCAATTGGTTAGAGCAGCGAGAAGGATACTCTTTGTTCGAGTCTAGATTATGAAATTTTTTCATATCGTTTAAGACATACTATCTTCGCCTTATCGTTTAGCGCATATCTTACGAAAGGATTAACTAAAATTTATTCGCAACGTCGGCCAAGAAATCGCTTACAAAGTAGTCGTAATTTAAAAGTTTATTGGATATTAAAATTAAATGCTGTTTATTAATGAATGATTACTTCTTATAAATGCAAAAGAAAAAATAATAAATAAAAATAAATAATAAGCTACACCAATGAATAAGGATGAGAGTTTTGAAGGGAATTGAAGAATTTGTAGATGAAGTTTAGATGGATGAAATGTGAAGAACTTAAAATTTACGGTTTCAGAAGCTGAAAAAAACGTGCTGAAAGAAAAGAATTGAATACTTGCAGATGGTAGACGCGTAAAGAATTTGAAAAATTATGGTTGTGTAAGAAGTATTGAAGAATGATGAACGAATTGAATTTGAAGAACTGGAAGAAATCCTGGTGCGCAATTTGGAATATCTTGTTTAAAGTTGAGAGCCGTAGAGCTGGTAATTTTGAAGATAACGATGGTTGAAGATGTGATGAAGCTAAACAAGATAATGAGTTTAAGAAATGCATTTTATATTAGAATCCTATTCTACAACTAGTTTATAAAAAATGTCCTAAAGGGCAATGAAAAAAGTTTATAATATAAAGTATGCAAGCATGGAAAAGGAGAAGACAAGCAGCACCCTCCCTGGCAAAAGTTTCTTCTGTTCTGTACTGTTTTTTCATATTATCGACCCCCATTTTAAACCCCTTGAACCTGTA
>JAHWFO010021036.1:719751-862419 GCA_023313115.1 Rhysida immarginata
TACAGGTTCAAGGGGTTTAAAATGGGGGTCGATAATATGAAAAAACAGTACAGAACAGAGCAAACTTTTGCCAGGTAGAGTGCTGCTTGTCTTCTCCTTTTCCATGCCTGCGTACGTTTTCCATGGACAAACTAAAACAAGTTTTATATTATAAACTTTTTTCATTGTCCTTTAGGGCATTTTTTATAAACTAGCCCTTTCTTTTTGATAAGAGATATATTTTGATAGGGGATACATTTTGATTAAAATGAAGTGTTTTTTGCTTAAAGTGGCTTAAATTTAAAAAATAGCCCATTTGTCATTGTTAATAATTAGAGCAAATTACATTGCTACAAATATTCAGGATCTTAAAGCCCAGGCAATGTTTAATGAAAATGCAATTTCTCAGAAAGTGACCAAAATTCAAATTGATCCTGAAAAGGCAGAATAAGTCAGACTAAAACGAAAGTTGGCAATTTTACAGAATATTACATATAGATTGTAACAAAAGTTACTCGAACTCTCCCTGACCAATTTCTCGGATGTAGCATCTATGCAAATTAGGGACCAATTATCTCGGAAACCACTGCAAAGTTTTGAAAACGACTTTTTTCATAGTAATCCTTATGCAAAACTACCCCAGAAAATGCATTTACTTTGTTTCTATCTGCTATGCACAGAACTTGAGACCGACCTTACAGTGTCCAAAAAAATTCTTTTTGCTACAGTAATCCTACAGTATACCCAATTAACATAAAAATTCTTCAAATTATTCTAGTGACTTATAAGAACAGCTCCCTTGGCCGTTTTCCCCAAGCTTTAGCCGTTTTCCTGAAAACTTTGGTGGAAAAAGTTCCCACTAGACCTCGGTTAAACATATTTTAGGGTTGGCACTGTCATGCCTACCCTGATTCGGGTATTTATTAACTGCACGCATTGAAATAAACTTTATTAATTTTTTCCTCGGAAATTTTTGAGAAGCGCATCGAATGGCTTTGCATGGGTAGTTAATTGGGTAAAGTTACTCGTAGAAATTTTTTTATCAAATTTGATACGTCAGAGTACGTGGAGTCTCCCTGTTAGTCAAAATTTCGAGTGTGTAGGTTTGCTCGCATCCATGGGCGAATATCTTCCAGTTTCGCGCAACACATATTCAACACTAGTCATAAATTCAGCTTGCGTAAATGTCAAATCCTATTGTATAATAATTGCGGGTTTATTCATCTGCTGAACATAGTATAATAATGAAAAGTCAATAAACATAAATAAAAAGGAACTAAAAGGAGAAGAACGACGAGATCTTTCGTCCTGGCCTCAGGACATCTTCAGGTCATCTGGCTTGGTTTATAGTTTAAGGGCCCTCCCCTTCTTCTTGGACATCTCGCGGTGTTGGTTTAGTGATTTTTCTTTATTATACTATGTTCAGCAGATGAATAAACCCACAATTATTATACAATTGATTCAAAGACATCTGCATAATATCTCATCATTGTACTCCAGACGGCAAGGTGCGATGTAAATATTCATTGCCAAATCCTATATTTCGTCAATGACCCGAAATTGCTAAATTTCCTTGACTCTTCCGAAACTTCCAGAAGACTACCAAGCAAACTCTTGAACTCGGATAGAGGACCATTGAATCCATCAGCACAGGCCCCATTATTAAAAACTTATCAAATAATTTTTTATTTGTTCATTTCTTTCTTTATTTTCATTTTATTAAACCGTTTTTTGATTGTTCTGTATTTTTACTTTTTTCTGTTAGTATTCTCGTTTTTTATTCCTCTAATTTGACTGGTTTCTTTCTCCACGTTGATTAGCTATAACTCTGTAAAATTACTGAATTTTCTGTATCTTCTTCACTTTCTGCTACCGAAATGTGGATTTGCAGCTTGTTTTTTTTTTTTTTTTTGTTTTTTGTGGGGGGGGGGGGGGGGGGAATTTTACAGAGGAGAGAGGGTTTCTTTCTTGGCAGATAATGAGGGGGACGGAAGATAAGGATTCTGTCTTGCGAAAAAAAAATACCCAGAGCAATGTGTTTTTGTAGAAGTCAACAGTAATGACACAAGCAGATTCATGAGATCGTTTCAGCTGTTAATGAGATCCGTCCTAGAATGAAATTTTTCAGTACGATGCAATGTTTCTGTCTGCTTTAACTTAAAGCCTCACCTCAGGTCATGTAAGCCGGCATGGCATACAAGAGGCTCCGACTGATCATTCTTTTTTTATTTTTTATTTTTTAATACGGTCTAAACGGGACTTCCAAAAGCACCTGTTTTCTTGTCGCACCTTGTTTTCTAAGCAGCTTTGTATGGCAAAATGCATAAGAAAGCATACCACGAAAAAACGGGAGAAACTCTAATACTGGATCTTATAAAAATCAGATATCAAAATGTAAAGGCGGTACACGCAAAGATCCTTTTCACCACTGAGCAGATCTGCAAAACGAGTGATGTATGCTCATTGGTTCCATAAAGCATTTGCAACTTCATTCAGTTTTATTGGTGTCACAATCTGCATTTCTGTGAGGATATCTCTAAACAAAAATTTACGATACTGACATTTTGGAAGTATTTGAAGCCCTCTCAACCATTCTTTACTCCACCAATTATTTAATTGGGTATTTTAACAAAATCCTAAAATTAACCTGCAAAGATGACTGATATCTGACTTTTCCACCAAAGTCCTAAGAGAAGAATTGTCCAAAAAAATCGATTCTAAATTTTTAAATGTCGTTTTATTTTTGTCCCATTATTTCATTTTAAAAACAATATCCAAAAGCGAAAATGACGTCTGTAGTGGTCCTGGTGCCTCTCAGTGTTTTTTTAAAAACCGTTTCAGCGTTCCTCTAAGTGACGCATAGTCTGCTTGACGATCTTGTCTGTCGCTCCACATCAACGTGCTCCATTTTGAATTCTCCATGCATGGACGAATTACAACTACATGTACGTAAAACGTTAAATATGCAGTTCCTTAATACAATCTAGAAAAATAATGTTACAGAAAATTGCAACTGTTACTAACATCAGGTTGCAAATAAAATAAAGTTTAAAAAATGTCAAGATCAAAATGATAGTTAAAAAAATATAAGTAAATTTTTTGACATTTCTTTTATCTATTATTTATATCGAATATTAATTTAATCTCACAACAATATTTTTTGTTTTGTTATGACCATTCCATACTAATGATTTCGAAAGTGCGCGACTATAGATTTTATGAAAAATTACCGAGAATTTCATTGCTGACGAACGTGATTCATAAAAGTAATTTCCACTTTTGTTATGAGCACTGTTAAATATGCAAACTTGTTCAAGTGTTAAAATACCGTGGAGCTTTTGACTTTCACGCTCGCGTAAATTTCCTACTCACTTGTCAGACTAATGTTAGTTCCGCGCAGCTTTAAGAAAAACTGGATGGAATATTAACATTCTCAATTTAACATTTCCTCACTTTCGCCGATTGTTCGTCTGCAGACACTTCATCGAAAATGATAAAAGTCATAAGCATTCGGAATACTAGCATTTTTTGTTCATCCTCTTTCTTTGTTATTACCTATTTATATCAATTCATTTATAACTGACGTAAAATTCGTTTGTGTGTAAGATTCCACAGGACAACGATGAAAAAACATTTTGAATGAATTTGCCTTATTCTTGTTTTTTAAAAAATATCCTTATCTTATTTTGTGTGAATTAGAGGGTTTCCCTTTTTGGTTATTCTTGTAGTTTTTAGTATATGCTGAATCAGAATCTGCTTTTAAATTTTTTCTATCATGTCACGTTTCCAAGATATGCACATAGAGATTACCATGTTAAAATATCCCAACGGATGCTGCATTATTAAAGTATCCATATATTAAAGGAAATATATCAGGCCCCAAACTCTGAATAATTTAAAAGTTTCATTGAAAAATAAGAAATCTGAGGGTGATAAGAAAAACTGAGGTCAAATACGGATTCAGCACGAAAAAAAAAATAAAAAAGCATAAGAATCAGCTCTTAACGTTAAAAAAGTTTTTAAAAACGTTATTTTTTGTTGGCCTGTGTTATTTATCATATTAATGTGCACCAAAGGTCTTTGTTCTTTCACTTTGTTTCCTCTTATGAAAACAAATAATTGAAAATGAGTTAAAAATTTCATTCGTTTCAAAAATTAATCATTGGAAGTAGAAGACCTGTGAGAAGTCACTACATAAATTAATGTACTTGATGTAATCTTTTTTTTATTCAAATCAATACAAGACGAGGAAAATTGGTTACAAAATTGCAACAAAAGAAAAACCAATTTTTAAACTGATTGACACGTATTTTTAAACCAATTGACACGTATTTTTAAACTGATTTAGTTTATGGTATTTTACAAATGTGCCGGTGAGGATTGACCGTGGTTTCAGCAAAGAAACCAAGAAAAGAAAATCAGGTTTTATTACTTCTTTTGCGTTATATCTTCGTGAATTACAATAATATGAAGCCGTGTTTGCTACAGAGGACTGTTAGCATAGCCATAACCTTCATCGTTAGGCTACGCTGTTAAGGATCTATGGTACCATTTAAATATGCGCGCGCGTTCATTTCACGTGAGCTAAAAACACTGAGTTATGCCATCGAAAATTGACGGGCATTGGGAGGGCTATATAACAGCACCTTCTGATGTCAAACTCAGCTATTCCGAAATTATGAAAGCAAGCAAGAAGCGAGGCTTCGTAGTTTCCAAGAAGGGACATCAAGAGTACTAAATAACATTGGCAAAACTAGAAGCGGCGCCATTCCTGAGGGTAAAAAGCAGTCCGATCCGAGACCATCCACTAGCCGTATTCCCAGAGACCGTTAAGAAAAGTAGAAGTCTCTGCGTACTCCTGACCAGAATCAATAAAAGGTAATGGTCCTTGCATTTATATATTGCAAGATATCTCGTAGGACACGCAAAAAATAGAGTTAAATTACTAGAGCCGCCCCAGGGCTGCTTGGCGGTTATGGAGCGAAGGTTTGGTTTGGTATTAACGTCCTTTTCAACTGCTATGGTCATTTCAGGACGGCGTTATAGGGACAGCAAATTTTGCCTCGCAAGGGTTCTTTAACGTGCAGCCGGAAAACGACTACACGGGACCAACGGCTTTACTTCCCTTTCGAAGGAAGTGCGTGATCTCAGTATTTCCCCCCTGGAAAAATCCTCGTCGTCCTCGGACGGGGTCGAACCCGCGTCCTCGGGCATCAGAGGTGATCACACAACTACTGAGCCACCGAGGCCGATTATGGAGCGTAAGATTAGGTTACCTTAATCGGGCATAAGATTAGGTTACCTTTCAAAGACATTGAGCAAAGGGAAACGCATTGAAAATTGTTATGGTTTATTCTAAAATTTGCTTATTTTTAATTTTATTTATGCTAATAAAATGTAAATAAGTAAATATTGTATGTTTTACTTACATATATAACATTATATAAAAAAGGTAAATATTTTAGTAATAATCAATTTTGAAAATGTTTTGTTTCATAATCAATTACCATGAAAAATAGATATAACCCAATGCTTTATTAATTAAGCTAATAAAGCATAAACTAAAACAATTGGATCTCAAATAGTCCGTTTAAAATATGTTTAAGATGACACTTTTAAGAAAACATTGAATAAGAATATAACTTTAGTAGAACCTCCATTTACAATAAAAGGTCACATCACCCGCATCATCTATCTTGAATCGATGACCACCCATGTTTTTCTAGCGGCCCAAACATGTGGAATCACATGATGTCAAATATGGCGAATAAGGATCTTGTGGCATATAGTGGCACTAGAGACAAGTCTTGGTGTTCCTAATTGGGAAAACGTTAAATGGAGAGCGTTCTAAAAAAATTAAAAAGAAGTTAAAAAGGATTTCTACAGATTAATTAGGTAAAAAATGTGGAGCAATACTTATAAATTTAGTTACATTTAAAAAATCGATATTTTTGCAATAGTCATATTTTATATTTTAAATTCAAAAAGACCCCTGAATCACTGAAAAGCTTTGTACGTGCACTTCTTGCGAAACATAACTGCTGAAAAAGTTTTTTAAGTCGTCCAGTCCTTTTAACAGCAGCAGTAAAAGAAGGTGCATCTCTCTCCAACTTCAGCAGCTTCCCTGTCGCCGTCTGATAATTATAATGAATGACTCTATCAAATCGAATATTTCAGAAACAGCTGATGTTTGCATTGCAAATCAGCAAACTCTTCAAAATCGAGATCAAACAAGACGACAACTTTTCTATTAAGGATGCTTTCGCAGCTGAAGGGTATAATTTAAGTTAGAAGTCATCTATGACGAAGTTTGAAAAGTTGGAAATTTAAAAGTGAATTTTGGAGATTCAAACAGAAAACCAGAGTTTTTTTTCCCTTTGAAATAACACACGTAAAGGAGAAACGAATTGTTTCGTTATTTGTCCGTGGTAACGCGACCCACTCGCGCTTACACATCCCGTGCGTGATTTTCTTGTCCGTTAAGATTTTTCACGTTTTCGGAAAATCTAAAAATTTTGATTTGGCACTACATTGAGAAAAAACGTTAAAAGCCGGAAAATACTGAATAGAGAAAAACGTAGTAAACTGGGAGAAATACCATTAATGGTAATGAAGAAAAATGTGGACCAATGAGAAAAAAATATATAGGAAAATATTAAACCGGAATTTTACTGTACATTATTTAAAAATACTCGTATATGCATGCATTCTACTGTATCTATATGATTTTGATTAAAAACAACATATTCACTTTAAAAAATCATTTAAAAATACATGCATGTATTTTAAATAAGGTTTTTATATACTTATTCAATGCTTTCGTATAGTGTTATCTTAAACATATTTTAAACTGGTTTTTTGAGGTCCAATTTTTTTGTATATAATTTTAGAGGTCCGTATTTCGTGAGGTTATCTATTTTGAAAAAATGAGTTATTAACTCCCCCCTCCCCCCAACCGCATTTTAATATCAAATAAAATGTAAATACGTGAATATTTTATATTTTACTAAAATTATAATAAAAATAATTAAAAAGAGCTATTTATGTTAGGAAAATGTTGATAACAACACCTTAAAATTTTACATGTTAATTATTTATTACGAAAATACCGTATTTTTTTGAATAATAGCCACCCCCATTTTAGAGCATAATCTCGTGACGTCGCAGTGACGTCACACTGCCCAAGCCGCCATATTGCGGGGCCAGCCATGGCTGAGAATGCAGGGTTTGCTTGCATTGAGATACAACATTCATGGATATCAACCTACAAATTTGCGTTGTCTAATTATGCAAAACAATTAGATTATCCCTCAAGGACAAGATACATTAAAAAACTTGAACTTGGCGAAGGAATTTATATTAAAGACCATTACGCAATGAAGGAAATAGTGGATGAACGATGAAAGGCCTAAGTAGAGTACGGAGAGTTTACAACTACCTCATTGAAACTGCGGGAATTTTCATTACTGCAAGAGTATTTAATAGGCATGATTTATTTTCTTGTTTGGCCTTAAAAATTTCCATATTTTCCGAGCTACTATGTTTATTATTGTCTTTGGATTAGATTAGAATTTCCATGGTTTCATCAATTTTGCTAAACTTAACGACCTGTGTGAATGATTAGTAAATTTTGATTATTATTTGTATATTTTATGGAATTAATATGTTCTCTATACGTTAAATTGTCTACCCAAATTGTCACATCTGTTGTAGTTTAATTTGTAAATTTCACGATTATCAAAGTCGTGTGAAAATAAATCATGCATGTTAAATACTCAAACAGACTTACAATCTGGCACATGAATACAACAGCTTAAAGACATCTCAAAATAAATTTCACAACAATGTAACTTTTGCGATAGCTTTACATCATCACATTTTATTATTGAATATAATGAACAACTCTGAAAAATTCTTGATTCTTGAAAATGATGAAAAATCGAAATAATTGTCGGGTGTTTATATTTTATTTAACGAGCTTATTATCGCAAATTTTTGTTAAAATATATTACATAACAGTACAAGAAATCTCCTGAAGAAATTCTTGAATTTACCCTTAACAAAATGCTGTTCACATAGAAAAGAATATTGGGTTGGTTTCCAATCTTTTCTATTCACGGCGTTTATCCATTTTGTATGGCGATCAGAATCGGCTGGAAACCGCTGGAAAGAAAATTCAGAATTTTTTTTTGGCCCGATTGTAACAATGCATCGTATGTACGTTCTCACCATTATTAAATTGGTGTAATTATTAAATCGAAAACACGGTTTAAAATATAAAACTTTGGTAAACCCATAGAAATCTTAACACATTTTAATGTTATCAAGATAGCTTTTTGTCCCGCACACACTGCGCCCTTTGTCCACGGTTTTCAGAAATAGGTGTTTGCTATTGTTTACTGATTACGCTCTATTGCCGCCCTCGAAAAGTTAAAGTGAAATAAACACCGCGGCGTTGATTCAAAGAACTACGGTATGCATTTTTAACCTGTAAAATACCTATTTAACTTATAAAAGAACTTGATAGGCAAAATTATAAACTTAATTTTGACCAGAGAAAATTTTAAAAAATATTTTGTTATAAAGTTAATTAATAAAAAGTTCTATTTAAGGTTAATTAAATGAGATTGACTTCGTCGACCGATCACAGCGGCTTTTGGTGGATGAAATTTTCATTATCTTAAGTTGTATTGTTAGTGTTACGAGTGCAAGAACCATTTCCTTTTATTGACTCTGCTCCTGAGGTCGTCCGGAAACTTCTGGCTCTCGTAACCGGATGTAACCCACCACCATTGCACAGAAAGTAGGGACATCTGTGTACACGGTAAACATAATTATCATCCGTGATTTACAAACGGAGAAGCGACACAAGAGCCACGTTCATTAGTTGTTCCCCCGCCATGTTCAAGACCGACAGATCAACTGCCGTAAACTGTATGAACTGGCGGATGAAAAGTGGAAATACATGGTCATACTAGATGAGACGTATGCTTATTTAAGCGACTACAACAAGAGCCGAGCCATTTTTTATCACCCAAACGGTTCTATGGGCTTCAGAAATTGGTACCGTGAATGCAAGGAAACATTTTCAAAAGGTTTCATGATCGTGGCGGGATACAGCTACAACTTTACACAGAGTTGAGTCAAAAGCCAAAGTCAACGCCATGTATTATCAGACTAACGTTCTAACTCCCATATTTATTCGTGATATCACCTGTTTGTACGGTACAAAGGTAAAGAAGGTATGGCTGCACCAAGACAAGGCGTCGAGTGACATATCGCATCAACTCGCCTGTTCCTGGAACGCGTGCAAGAAGATACCGGAATCCGCTCCATTCCATTCAGCGACATGCCCATCAAGTCGCCGGACGCATTGCCTATGTTTTTTGTGGCATTGGTCTACTTAAACGGATTCTCGGAAAGAGATGACCGCGAACAGCGGAGGGTTTTGTAAAGCGGTCAACAGAAGTGGTTACGAATTGATCTTGATCTGTGTTCCAGTTAGAAACCCTTTCCAGCCAGTCTGAAGGACCATTAGGCAATCTAAAAGTAGCGAAACCACAGCCGAGGGCGTCCTCCCCCAACACCACCTAAAGATAAGGCCTGGGCGCTGAAACGTCATTACATTATTACATCATCTCAATAGGGAATTGTTAATCGTATTTCCACCAATAATAAGGTGATGTAACAATATAATGACGTTTCAGGGCACAGGCCTTTTCTTTAGGCGGTGTTGCCTCACCACATCCCGTTGGGAGAATCAGCGGGAAGAGAGGTGACTAAAAGGACAAAAATCTAAAGGACGCCCAAGGGAGAAAGTCTCAAAAAGAGAGAGCAAGTCTAAGCTTGCTAAATCTAAAACAACCATGGAAAGAAAAGAGAAGAAAAGAAAAAGGGAAAAACGAAAAAGGGAATAAAAGCACATAGTATAGCAGGGGTGCGAACAGGGGTCAGTCGACTATGGAAAACAAACAGTAGCCGAAAAACCAATATGTTTAAAAAAAAAACCAAAAAGTCTGGCCTATAACCAAGGTCAAAAGGAAAAGGTCAAAGGAATATGTCAAGAGGAATATGTCAAAGAAATTCCCGTAAACACATAATCACAGAAATGGTAAACTCAGCAGTCGTGAATACGAGCTACTTCACCTGCAAAGACTTTGAAGTCTGTCAGGATGTCAGGGCTAATTAATAAGCTTGCCTGCAGTGGAAACTGCGATGCAGGGCAATAACAGCGATGTATGGCTACCAGAATGAACACATTCGATGATGGCGATAGGTGTTTTCTACCTTCCTATAACTTGTTACCATAGACCCCTCTGTAATACTGTAGTAGCATTGAGTAAACTTGTAGACGGGCTTTTAAAACTTTGAAACTTCCTCTATCAAGGGATGAGCGGAACGTGTTTCTGTCTTTTAGTTTGTTTGAAATAAATATTTGAAATCTGCTCTATCTTTTTTGAATAACCCTATATTTTTGTTTATGCTACTGAAACTTCAAATTTTGGATTTGGTAATATGCATTTCGAAAGACACCCCTCCTTGGCTCGCCCACTAGTAGCACTGCCGGACAATTCTCACATGCGTTCTGACGGCTTTGATTTATTCGCTTAAACACAAATTACTGAAAACGAACAATGTATTCCTCTGTTTGAAAGACAATTCCAGGAAAGTTGCAGATAATTTGAATACCAATACTTTTAAAACAAAATAAGTATTTATGTGGATCGTACTAATGAACAGATTAAAAGCACAACACTGTTTAACCACAACTAAAAGAGTTGTTTAGTTGTGGTTAAACAGTGTTGTGCTTTTAATCTGTTCACCAATACTTTTGGTTCAATATAGTCTTCAATCATTCTTTTCCAATTATTGTATTATTCTTTATCATGAAGGTATTCGATATCAGATGTAAATTTGATAAACGTTTTGAAGGTGGATAAACGTACTGCAATACTTGCTTGTATAATCAAATTCAGAAAATTAGCCAATCTTAACTTCTGAAGAATTAAAAAGCACATACTGATATCATACTTAAATAATTAACTAAAAGTATCATTTTACTTAAATTTTTTAAATGATTTAATTTCAAGCATTGCTTTTTATCTCTTTGTAGATACTATGATAATATTTTGCTGACATGATGAAAGCATTTTCTGATTACTCGCCCTCAAGAAAATGAGTAAGGACTGCAGAGAGAAAATGATTCTCAGAATAACATCTTGTGAACGGCAGTGAATTGTGCAAGGAAAAAAAACCAAAAAAAAATCTAACATATTTATGACAGAAGAACCTGAACGCGAAAATCCACGGGAGTGACAAGAACGATCCAAAATAATTTGATGAGGTTTGGAGCCAATGATAAGGACGATAGAAATTTATGGCTTGCCATCGAGAGGAGTAGGAACAAAAGATAGTTCTTCTATCATTTAATTTGGTGAATCCACTTCTGCATTACGACCGCAGAACAATTCTCCACAATATGTTCACACAAAAAAAAATCAATAGATCCTTTCACGTCTTATTTCATGTTTTCCTTTGCCCACACAAAAATCTAATGTGATCATCCTGCGAATGTTTTATTTTTTAAATAATCTCTATCTAGGTTCTCCTGGTCCTTAACCTTTGACTATACAAACTATCCAGAAAAATAGAAACCAGAAAATATTTAGAGATAGTAAACGATTTCCACGGCTAATTTCTTTCTTCATTTTAAAAAGAAATGTGAGATAAACTTTGATGATATTTAACGTTTTCGTTTCGTTGTATGTAATCCGAGTGGACACTGGAATATGATCACAACAGATGAAAAGTGAGAATGTTTCCGAAACGGCACAGAATTAACTGTCACGTGGATACACGAGAGTTAATTATCTGATTGTGTTGATAAGATTAGAAGCTCTTTCAGCCCAAATTACACGGGCAGCGGCCGCAATTCAACGATTTGGAACGAGATATTGTCAGTTGACCTAACTTTTCTATATGGAGGATTCAGTAATATTATTATGCCCACCTCCCCGAAGTAACATGGAATATATTGTGCATGTGCGAAGAACTCAAATTGAAACTATGGCTTGATATTTGGCATCTGTGAACACAGTAACATGTACGTATGTCTTGGGTAGAGGCACGTTTTAACAGGTTTGGAAAAGAGGACGATTGTTGGCTATTTGGCCAGGGTCAGCAGCATTTCGGAAACAGTGAAGTTTGTGAAAAGATTCTACATTCTGTACAACGAAAGAAAAACTTGTTAGAAATTGTTAATTTTCCTTTGCGACAGTGTGGGAGATGTAATCGGAGACGACTAATTTTTTTGCGGTGGACAGACTATATTTGAATTCTTAAATAGTGGAATCGGGGAGCTGCCATGTTCACCTGTACCTTCCTATCGACACACTTTGACCCTAGAAATTTGATATGTGGATTGCTCTAGACATGAATTACTTTGAAGTTTGGGCTGAAGTTAAGGGGCCAATTTCCTTGAACTTTCCTATATCATACTTGGAGCTGTTAATTTCTTCTTCATTGGCTGAAGGCTGGCGAACTGTTAAAAGTGACAATTTGTTTGGCTGAGACAATGAAGACAAGAGCCTAAATCTCAGTGAAGGTGTGAAAGTTCAACAGCTCATATCTATTCTTTTCTACTATTAATATCTTCTTTAGCTTAATCGACAACAGGATTATCCACGATTCAGCGTCATAATAGATTAACTTAATAACCAATAGCAAATTAAACTTCTTGAGTATTTTCAAAAAAATTCTCCAAGCAGGTCATTTTTATCGAACATAGTAAACACTCCGCCCTTTGAGTATACCAATCCTAAGTTAAATTGTCCATTCTTCAATTTTCTTTTCGGATGTAACATTAAAAACACTGGCCAACAAAATTTAAGATTTTTCTTCTGACAAAATGAAAGTGGGTGATTTTTGGTAGTATTTTTTCTGCTGATTACGAATATAATTTTAAAATTTCTCTAGCACGCACAGCTTTCTTGTTTTACAATGAAACATTTTTAAATCATTCATTGACTGGTAAATTTCCTTGCGGCCCCAAAATATGGACACTTTAACAATGTAGCCGCTTCTCTTCACTCCCATTACTTTAACATAGAAGTCTCGATGTGCATAACTTGGAAACTTGACGTGATAGAAAAAATCTAAAAGCAGATTCGGATTCTACATATAAATTACTACTAAGAACACTATGTGTGTGGTCTTAGTCACAAAATGCGTGTTGACTAGTGAAATCTAAGTACAATTTGGCTCTAGTTACGTACAGGTTCCTTTCGAAAGAAATGGAAACTCTTTTAATGTTTGCTTTATAGAAGGGCTACTCAAAGTGGGGTCGCGACCGGAAAAAATTTGAGAATCTCTGTTATGTAGATGTGGGAATTAAACTAAAAATTTGGATCCACTTTCCAAAATAGTACAATGTTAAATAAAGAGATAAAAATATTCATAACATGTGATTTCTTGAAATATTCCATAATATCCTTGCAGGTTCATCTTCAAAGAGAAATTGTTTTTTGTGCCAAATGGGATTGGAATCGGTCAAGTGGAACGACCGCGTAATGGGGTTCTCTTCTCTCTCTTTTTCTTATATCGACTTCATTTGAAAAAAAAAAGACACTAGAAGAAGTCTAATCAAATTTATTTTTATGTTTGCATTTATAAATAAATGATTTGCTTTTGATTCAAGATCAGCAACAAAAACGATAAGCGACCTTCCTCGCAAGAACAAAAGGGCTTTCAAAACTCATTCTACCAATCTTATCAAAAGTGCTGCTTCAAAAAGAGGCGACAGATAGGATTAGTGGCATTCGATTTGTTCCTTTCGTCATCTCTCTATTTCCAATAATTCTTTTCGTTTCTACAAAAATACAAACAATTAACTGCTTTAAAGTAGTGATTAAAGTTGTAAAAGCTGCTCAAAAATGAGAAAGGAGTAAACAGATTTCCTAAGGAGACCCGAGGGATTGGAAGCTGAGTCGATGGAACGTTTCGGTTCCTTGAACTGAAATAGCCGTTATCATATTACTTCCAACGTCTTTACATCACATTTCAAATAACGACCGTTCTGCTTTACGAGAACCGTGGGGAATATTAAAAATTTAAAACGGAAAATGCACCTTAAACTGAGAAGGAAAAAGGATTCAATTAAAAATGGATAACTTTTCTCATCTATAATGTCATTTCAAACGTTGCATACAATTCTTTTATTTATGGCTCGTATTCTCAATCCATCGAATGATTGAAAGGCTTGGGAATAAAAAAAAAGACCAACTTTCATATATCAAAATTTTTAATGAATCTGCACGTGCTCAATCTTTGAATGCTTAATCATAAATTTGAAAAACGAACACAATCTTTTTTTTCATCTTTTAAATATGCATTGAAACAATTGATATTACAGAAACAATTTTAATTTTAATCCGACCTAGCTTTTCCTTCAAAAAATTGTCTCCTTTTTCCTCGCCATGATGTGATGACACAGCATCTATGATTTTATCATTCCTGTGGAATACCTCTAGATTAATTATAAATTTGAAAGTAAGCATACATCATCAGGAGATTAAACAAATAAAATTATTTGACATTATTATGCTTTTTTAAAATCCATTTAAAAGTTGAATAGATCACATCACATTTAAATGTTATAATATTTATAATATAGTGTTCTGGTCAAAAATAAAGTCGCCGTCAAATATTCAATACGCAGACGCTAAGGAGCCAATCACAGGATTCTACTGCAGTCATGTGCGAGTTTGCGCAGGCAGTACTTCCTTTAACTTGTTCTGCATTACTTTATCACTTCATTTGTTTGTAAGAAAGATATTTGTGGACACAGCATCTGGTCGCGGAATAGAAGTCACCGGGTTTCAGAAGGGACAAAATGTTGGCCTATTCCAAGCAGAAAAAACAAGCAAAGAGATTGCGGCAATTACTGGAACTGGATTAAAAACTGTCCAACGCATTATTAGAGCTTGGAAAGAAAGATCAGAGCCATCGACCTTGACGAGAAACGATGTTCGGAAAAAATTCTGAATCATCGAGACCAGAGATCTTTAAGGTGCATGATGAAGGCAAACTGAAGAGATTTCACATTAGAATTGATTGTTGGTTTGTTTGATATTAACGTCCTTTTCAACTGCTAAGGTCATTTCAGGACGGCGTTATATGGGCCGACAAGGGTTCTTTAACGTGCAGCCGGCAAGCGACTACACGGGACCAACGGCTTTACTGCCCTTCCGAAGGAAGTGCGTAATCTCAGGATTTCCCCCCTGAAAAAAATCCTCGTCGTCCTCGGCCGGGGTCGAACCCGGGTCCTCGGGCATCAGAGGTATTCACGCTACCACTGAGCCATCGAGGCCGACACATTAGAATTGACGGGGAAGTTTAACAAGGGTGTCAAAAACAAGTTCGTACGCATAATGCGATGGGAATTTAAAGGAATGGAACTACGCAGCTGTTCTGTCACAAGAAAACCGCTTGTCAGTGAGACAATACGGAAAAAACGATTAGGGCACTGTTCTCCAGGGAGCACGAAAATTGGAATAGGAGAAGGGGAAAAATTCATGTGGTCTGATAAAACTAATTCCAGAGTGACGGGCGCATCAGGGTAAGAAGAGAACCGTACGAAGCGATGAACCTATCATGGGTGGTACCCACTTCCAAGTCTGTGGAGGCAGCGTTATGATTGGGGTTGCTTCTGCTGGTCTGATCTGTGTTCTGCAATGTTATGCAGCAATAAAATGACGTCAGCCGAGTATCTGACCAGGTTATTCCATACATGAACGAGTTCTTTCCTGATGGCACTGGAATATTCCTGGACGACAACGCAATTTATAAAAATTACCATTTATATTTTAGTACTACAGACAATTTAATTCGACCTACAAAGCATGCTCAGTTGAATTCTAGAGAGCATAGAAATCTTAATAAATCTACCAAGTTTTAGAACAATTTTCATTACAATTCGATTATCAATTAAACTGCTCATGCGATTTCATGGTATTGATTTTTTTGTTTTTTTTACGGTAAATCGATTATGATAATGTCAGGGTGTGTATCACATTACATCTCGTATGTGAGTGCCTGTGCGAAACGCGTGTTCATTCGAGGAAGATAATGAAAAATCTATCAGATTGCAAGAAATCTAGACCGAGAACAGCATGACAATGCGAGATATGAAGATGGGGCGACAAGAAGAAATCATCGCGAGTCTTCAGCACTGGTTTCATCCATCTGCGTGTACAAAAAAAGTTTCTATCTACACTAAATTGATTTTCGCGTTTTCCTCTTAATGGGAAACCTGAAAGTGGTGCACCTGGAGCGATACGATATTAGCAATCACTAAGAAACAAGAGACTCGGGAAAGACTTACTCCAGAAGACAAAAATTAAAAAATTTTAAGAAAGAGATGAAAATAAAAATCAATCAAGCGTATTGTAGACAATCGCATATATTATTTCTCATGTCAACACCTTTTTCTCTTTATATACAAAACGCACAATGATGATTGAGGTATCGAACGAAAGGTTTTTGAACAGGCTTAAGACATAGTACATTCGCAATTGGTTAAAATACGTTGTTTCATTAAAACTGCAGTTAATTAAAAATAACGAAAAAGTTGACCGTTAGGGGATAGGCAGCTTCCCCGCACAACATTGAAGAGAATTGAGACTCGACAATCTCAAAGACTGCAGTGTGAAAGCTTCGCACAGGTACAATTATAATAATATAATGCTCGAGGTGACGGATATAAGATAATAAAATGAACTATATCGATAATACAAGAATTGCAGACTGTAAGTCGCTTAATTATGAAGTGCTACAGTACCAGTAAAGTGACATAGAATATCTCCTAGTGCAACCAATTTTATCGTATAACAATAAATTACTTTTCTAATCTAATTTCCACTAATAATAATAATAATAATAATAATAATAATAATAATAATAATACACTCTCATATATCACTTTATTAAGAAAACTTACTGGTAGTGGTTAGTTGAATCTAATACAATTTGAATGCATCCTGCCATTGATTCCACAAGGTGTCGGAAGTAGTCGATAAAATATTCTTCTCCATGCCAAGAGAATATTGTCGATAGTCGTGAAGCCGTATTGAGAACATCCCTCTCCAGCTGGTACTTTCTTATATATTGACAAGGAGACTCCACGTACTCGGACTCACCAACTTTGATAAAAAAAAAAAAATTCTACGAGTAGCTTTTTCCAAATTAAACACCCATGCAAAGCCATTCGATGCACTTCTTAAAATTTTCCGAGAAAAAAAAATTCATAAAGTTCGTTATCATTGACTGCACTTTATAAATGCCCGAATTGTAGCGTAGATTTTTATCGCGTTCTGGTGGTGCAGTGGTAAGAGGCTAGAATTCTATTTTGCCGGTACGGTGTATAAAATCCCGTCTATGAATTAAAACAAACCCCAAACGTATGAATGAATTTACCTGGTCGCCAAAAATGTTGAGGAATTCCGGGATATTTTTCGACAAGTATGAGGGAATCTATATCATGCCATGAAACGTTCCTAACAAATTAATTGCTCAATACAGCCATCATCAGCCTGCAAGATTGTCACATTGATTTTTCCTCTAATTTTGGCATTTCATCAGCATGATACAACACTCTTCTTAATTCATCTGACGGTGTTTCTTGGGCCACAGAAAAAAACCGTTTTCTTGTTGTTGTTGTTTTTGGGGTTTTTTTTTTGTAAAGAATATCGGTACATGAGATGGCCGCTTGTCATCATACTCGAGTCGAGTGGGTAAAATGTTAGTTCTGAGATGATCCTCTGCACCATAATTGAAAGGTGTAGCTGTTAAGATTCTGAAAAGCATTCTGTAACCCCTATCATCAATCAACCTTTTCACTCACCATATAGTTTCAGGCCCATGCTTTCCCTGTTTTACGCTAAGGTAGTAGAAAAATGACCTTTTGGAAAAATTCTTAATCCAGCTCTTTGACAATCATTCCTCATTCGAAGTTACTCAAATCACATCAGTCGTCTTATCAGTGCACAAACTGAAGCTAAGAATGTTATTCCACTATATTTACAGGGCCGGCGCGAGTAAATAGATCAATAACCGCCTAGGGCAAACTACAGTGGATGCAATATTGCAGGTGATTAAAGACTTGTTAACCTGTGTCTTCGTGTCTAATTTCGTATACGAATATTGCATAGAGCGCCATTCCATGCTGGTGGTGACCTTTTGAACTAATTTTTTTTGGTGGGTATGAACTTCTCATGCCCTCTTGTATAATATTACCAAGTATTATAGCTTTTGGTCCAGTAGTTTTTTTTATGGCCACGTCAAAATGGAACTTTAATTATAAAGACCCTGTATTATGAGCTCGAATTAAAAATTCTTATATATGCTAGGGTTTAAGTTGATTATTGATACCTTCATCTTTTTTTAATTTTTTTTTATTTTATTTTTTATTTATTTACTGTAATCCAATACGTCCATCCAGAGCCTGTATGGTCTGAGGCCGACGGGTTGCGTCCCTGGGTGAACCTGGATTAATGACTGCTGTATGATGGTCACAGCAGCCGGGGGGGGGGGAGGTGAAGATCGTGAGCCACTGATTGTCGCCCATCCAGTGACTGGCCATGCCTGATGTTGCTTAACTTAACAGAAGTTGTGTTTTTGTGAAAGCCTACCAGGCCACGGCCTCCCCTTTTAGTTTTAAAGAAAGTTGTATATGAACCATATAATTTACCTTTAAGAAATTCTTTCCTCATAAGACTACATATAAAAAAATGTAAAAATTTTCGAAATGCACCACATATTTAGCTTATACACTAGGGCTCAAAAGGTAGGCAACAATCACAATATCTTGAAAAAATTGCATATAAATTTACCTATTTTAATTTGAAGGCCAATCGCGGTAAAGTTTGCAAACCACACTTAGAGGGGTGGTGAAGACATTCAGGTATAAAAGGTGCATTAAGCTATAGCTGCTTCAGACAATCAGAAGATGACCCAAAGACACCGCCTAATTGATAAAATGAGATGGGGAGCGATTGGTAGGGTCGAGGCAGGCCAAAGTCAGGCGGAGCTAGCAAGATGGCTTAATTTGGATCGCAGTGTCATCAGCCGATTCTGGAAACAACACAAACCATCTGTAGAAGCCCTATGTCTGGACGTCCACGGATACCATCAGCGAGAGAAGACCGATTTCTGATTTTAAACGCAAGACGCTACAGGACGTAATTTGATGCGGACTTTACAGCAACGACTGGAATAACTGTTTCCCGGCAAACTGTCTCTAGATGACTGCAGGAGGAGCACCTTTATGCCAAACGAACAGCCGCGTGTGTCCCTTTGACATGCTCACACAGAAAGGCTCATGCAAGTCGATTGAACTGGTGTCAAGAACATTGTTACTGGACACATCAACAGCGGTCCAGAATGCTCATTGAAGATGAGTCTCGCTTCAATCCTTAAAGGAATTGGTGGTTGAAAGAGTTTTGGAAGTTGGTGGCATGATCATCTGAGGCGACATCACCATCACATCCTGCAGTCATCTCCACATCTTCGACAAAGGAACACTCTTAGGAGCTCGATATTGTGAAGAGACCATTGAACCTTCCTAGGAGTCATAGGAGTATGGTTGGGGTGCTTTAAGGATAACAGATTGCATGTCTGCCATAACTTCCAGGCACTCAGAATTGTAATTCAGCAACAATGGCAGTTATTCCTCCAAAAACTCATTGAAAACCTTATTGACAGCATGGAGAGACGTTGTTAGGCGTGTGCTGGTATTGTCTGTATTTCCATAATGAAAGTGCCGTACCATCGAACATTTAGTGATTAAAACATTTAAAAAATTCTTTGAACTAAATATCTTTAAAATTATATACGAAATCTTTCATCTTGTTCATACATTATTGTCTCACGGGGTGGTTTATATTAAACTTTCCCTACTTAACCCACCCTAGACAGGAAAGGATAGTACGGGTACCAAACTCGGTAAGAATAAAATCCAGATTAAGGGCCACAAGATTTGCATGGTTCATCTCTTCGATTAGTACCATAGCAGACCACCAGGTTTTTATTATACATGTTGCTAGTCTCACAGTAACAGTGTAGTCGTTAAAAGAGTCAACAGAGAAGCTTTCAGACTGTCCTGGACTGATGGGCACCATTTCGAGCACACTTTGTAGTCTGATGGACGAAACGTCCACAATAGTTAGGCATAATGTATGATATCGCAACGCAATAAAAGTGTTTTAATGGTAATTGCTTATTCATTATTTCTCTTTCCCATGTTCTTGGAAAATATTTCTCTTCCCCATGTGTTTGTTGCTTAACCTTTGAGCAGCAGTGTATTTTTTGCTATTTTAGGTCTTTTATCACTTCCCCAAAGGTTTCCAATATATTTCTTGTTTATAAAATAATTGCTTCCCATATCCTGTATAAACAGAGAAATAAATTTTCTTTAAAATTTTGAATTTTAAAAATTAATTAAAATTTTTAAAATTTAAAACTCTCGAAAATGCAAAAGAAAAGTAAAAAGGAAATGAGACTGATGGCTATCACTAGGAAATGAAAATTGTTTTGGCATCATAAGGCCTCAACAGACAACAACAGCAGCCATCAATTTCATTTCCTTTTTTCTTTTTTTTTTAGTTTTAATTTTTTTTAATTTTAAAAATTTGAATTATTTTTTAAAATTCAAAATTCAAAAGAAAGTTTATTTCTTTGTTTTAGAATTAGGGCAAGTTTATTTCTCTCTTACTAAATCTGCAATATCACTTATCCCCATAATATAATTCGTATTCATTAATTATGCATGATTTCTGTAGAAAGACTCGGGGACTCTTTATTATTATAGAAAGCTCGCAATCAATTTCAAATCTATTTTCGTTACATGGTCTTAGAGTGGGTTAGATTAGCACTGTATAAACCCAACGATAACCTCGGCAGTGTTTCCTCGAGAGAATATTGCACCAAGTTTTCGTGATATAACTTCCGGGTATATCTATATTTTTGGAAAGACAGAGCATAGATTGACAGAATGACGACAATATGTTTTAGATTTATTTATATACAGCGTACTTCTAACATATCGCACTTTTTACTTCAATAGGTAATAATGCAAGATCTTTTTTCTCATTTAGCGTTTGTTTTATTGAGTAAAACTTATTTGAATACACCATATTTTGTAGATTTATGACCTTATGCCACCTAGATGTGTTTCGCAGTACCTGTCTCCAAGTCTGTCTCTTGGACTCGACCTTTTTCCGATCATGACAGCAGATTCGTCCAACGACTGACAGTGCTTTTATTCACTAAAAGATCTCTCTACAGACGTTTTTAAGCGCCTGTAAAACTCGTGATGGTCTCATTTTTCACCAAACTAAACTCAATTATTGCTCTTTGTTGGACACACACTCAGACTATTTTTGAAAGTTAACTGTTTCACTGCTACCTAATGAAAAGACATTGAAACTACATGAGAAGGTAAAGTATGATACACATAATATCCAATTTTTCTAAAGAAAAATGACCTAGAAAAAGAAAGTGCTGCACAGGAACATCTCTTATAGCTTCCATATTATGCTTCAGTAAAACAATTCTTTAGACAAGTCTTTCTGTAAAAATTCCCTGATTTATTAAAACGTTCCACCTGTCATTGCACTCATTTCTCATTGACAATGAAACAGCGTTACTTTTTTTTTTTTGCTCTAAAACTTGTCATCGACTTCTCTTGTTCATCATTATTACTGACAATTCATATCATTTTATGAATGTCAAAACGCCATTCTTTCATGAATGCACCAGGACGAGCAATGTAAAACGTTCTCTTAATTTGTACGAAAACAGTATTTTGAAAATGCAACGAGTCATAATTATAAAGAAAGTTTAATTTCAAATTAAAAAAAAAATATATGTTAACCTGCATCAGATTTCAATACTGTAGTCTAAAAATTTCTTAATGACATAAACGTATATCGAAGTAACAGGATTATATTAAAAGGATAATATGAAAACAAAAATAAAATTCCAACCAAGAGGTTTGCAAAAAAAATTCTTTAAATAAAAGGAAAATTGTTTTATATCCCGTTTCAATTTAACTTGAAAACTATTTTGCACAAAACTTATATTCTAATGAAATCAAATCAAAATGTTAAATGAAACACAATCTTCGTAGGATTACAAAGCAAATGTATATTAAACGTTTGCCTGTATCATTTGAAATTGCTTATTTCTCAGAACTACAGTATTGTGTTATTGGGAAAAAATCTCAGTATAAACAATGGCAAATATTTCAAGTGAAAAATAGTCAATATCCGGAAGATCCGTGGTCAGATATCGGGAATGTTCGAATAGAGAAACAAAATAGAATGATTAACAAATAATTCCAGTTCTTGATCCATTTCATTTCATATTTTAAAAGAATTGAGAGAATTGAATAAGGTGCAAAATTTCATTTGGAGCTATTTCATTTCATAATGATGGGGGATGGGAGTAATTTTTTCATCAAATATTATCTCGCAATTAATATAATACCGTAGAGAAACACATTTAAAAATTATGTAAAAAAAAAAATTTTCTTCTTTTTTTGAATTTACGCTTATTTTATATTTTTAATAAAATTTTTTTGAGCTTTCCATCCTATTACGCATTTTACGTCGTCAAACCCCTGATTGTTTTATTACTACAAGTAGCTTGGTTGTACAGTTAAAAGGAAAACAGAACTGAGAGGAAATAGGAAAAAGCATTGTAATGAAAAAAAGTAACTATGTTAAATATCTAAAAAAATATATTATTCATGAAAATGCTTATCAAAAAAGTTATATTTGAATTACCATAGAGAATGAACAACCTCTATTCTTTTTATCTCGTATTTGCCTGAATTTAAAACAAATAATAAATTAGATTGATTTACAGATTTGATTTTATAATAAAAAAAATTCACGGATTTAGTAAAAAAAAAAAAATTCACTGATTTTTGAATTTGTGAATTCATTGAGATTTGTGAATTTTTCTTTGATTTTGATTCACTCTTCTATTAATTTACAGATATAGGAAATTATAATTTTATTTAAATCAATTTTAAGTCTTTGCTTCTTCATTCTCTATGTGCTTTTCACGCTGAAAAAGGACCATTGAAAATCTCTAAGATTCTAAGTGGTGATCGTGTCAAAACCTGAAAACCAATTAGGAGCTGTTAATAAGAATTCAGTTTAAGCCAGTCACACTTCCGTGGTTAATATTACGATGTCGATGTCGTCCACTTGATGATCTCCTTCGGTTCGATGCCATCTTCACCGTCTCCTTACATGCGCTATTCAATGCACGAAAGCAACAGATTTAAGGTTTATTTTTTAAAACTCCTCTTCCCTTCCTTTTTAATCTTGTTAAAACTAAGAGTTTCATTGAATTTTCATTAGGAAAAGCTGGCACTACAATTCATTACGCGAGTGAACTGTGTAGAATGGCAATGAAAAGGATGATCCGCCACCAGAATCCATCATCGGCTGAGTTTCTTATTCGGTCTCCATTGCCTTAAGAAGATAATTGGGGGCCCCGGCTTGACACTCAAGTCCGACTCAATTACAAAAACGGATTGAATTTAAATGGAAGCAATATAATCATTTATTTCTCAATTTGCTTCCTACAGAATGAAATATTAAAGGAATTCAGGTCGACACGGATCGGCCTCCTTAAACTCACTGCTTTATCATCATCTTCATCGTATACGTTATAATACTGAAAAGCTTGCGTGGATCTAAATGAAAAATAATTGCTACATTGTAAACAAATAATGCTAATTAAAATAAAATTACTACGCGCTGGATTGTGAAGATATTTTTTTGAATTGCTTGAAATGCGCTGAAATTTGAAAACTGGTCGTTCGACTGACCGCCCTTCCCCTCGTTAGTCAGTCAATGGGTTAAGAGCCTCCAACCACGACCTCAATTAATTCCTCTTCCTCTTCATGAATATTAACTCGGTGAACCGACATACTAACTCGCCTCCAGCTTAATGATGCCACTCAGAAGACAATTTATTATTGAAAACTTATTGAAAATAATGCTTCAATAAAACGGACAAGTTCAAAGTGCATTAGAGTGCGGCTATTACTATCATACGATGTAATCGAAAAATTTATATACTTATAGAAGGTATTATATGCTTTTAGTCTTTTTTCACTTTCTTTTCAATCTTCTTACTCCCAACGCAGAAAGTTCGACAATTTAATTCCATTTCTTATTACAGAGAACGATAGGTGAATCCAAATGGAAGACTCTAATGTAAAAGGCCCGCATGTTAACGTTTTTCCATCAAGGCGAGATGGAGTTAGTTGGAGAGATAGGGAAACGGTGTTTTAATTAATTCATTAATTAATCATGTTCGTGTGAAGTACCGTTGAGCTTTCACGGTTACTCTGAGATCTTCTATTAATCTATAAAATTCGTTTCCTTCAAAATTAAGGCAATCTTTACAGTGGAAAAATAAAAGAAAATGAGATATTTGCTACCGTTGACTAGGTAAGGTTAAACGCAAAGCAAGATGCAGGGGAAGGAAGGGAAAAATCGACTCTTGATGAATATATTTAAAAGGAAATTTAACAGCTCGTATCGATCTTCACGAGGAAAATAAAAATTCTAGAAGCTGGAGATAAAAACAATCATAAACAGAAATGATGAAATGCTAACTTTTGCTACAGCAAAATTGACGCTCTAAATCTCGAATGCTTATTTCTGAATTTAATAAAGCTTCGCCTAAACGTGTTAATAATTCACGATTTAGAAAGAGAGAATGCATTCCATACAAGTAGAACATAATTTTTAGGCCGTTAAGATATTAAAAACGTGACGTGTTAACGCTAAGAAAAGTCTTAAGCGCAGCCTGAAATATCACTACTTAATTACTTAAGTTTTAATGAAAGTATTTCCTCTTATGGCACAACTACAACATATTTTAAGACCAGTGCTTAACGCGGACTTCTTCATTTTGTGCAGTTTCCTCACGTGTTTGTGTGAATCATATTTCAGAATGAATTTCTTCTTGCAGAAAACTGTAATGAGCTTATTCAGGAATCTGTTTCTCTTTCTGTTTCATCTGGAATCAATGAATTGCGTGCAATTTACGGCAATGTAAAAGCAGACCATTTATTAAAATAAATAATTTGTGCACTAATGAAATATAATAATATTGTTGTTAAACAATCCTTAAGATTTGATATTTGCCAATAAGCATAAGAAATGATCTTATAATGCTATATGTAACGTGAAATGTTTTAATTTATTTATACAACCCACATTAATAAATCATAAGTAGAATCTAATATATTAGAATAGACTTTTTGAAGGGCCAACGCGTTTCGACTTCAACGTTATTTAGATATATGCTAAGCTAATTTTTACATGCATTGTAAATGATGTTAAAGTTGGCATATCAAGAATTGTATTACACGATCTATATACAATCTATAATAAACTCTATAAGAAAAGCTTCCATTGGATTTGTTCATTGAAAATTTCGGAACAAACTTTATATTTCATAACCCTTAGAATGAGGCAGGTCTAAATTAAAACAATACTAAATTTGTTTTAAATATATTAAATTAAAATATAACTCATATTTCATAAAAATTTAGATTGTTTTAATTTAGACCTGCCTCTTTCACATTTGGATGACTGAAAATTCAAGTAGACCAAGTCACATTGTTAACATTTATAGTAATTTAGAGTATAAGCTGTTATTTTATTTAAAAAAAAAAAAAAAGAGGGATCGTGATTTACACAAAGAGATGCATGTTACTGTGTCTCGAAAATATAATTTTTTTGGTCCTAAAATTTGGTGTTGGTCCACAATTGGTGTTTATCCGCAGTTTTTTGAAGATGGAATTGGTCTATTTGCATTTTCAACCATTCATAAAATACATGACCTTGAGACTTTGAATATGACTTAGTTTTCTAACCAAAAATGTCTTCTAAAATTAAGATTCAGTAATTTTTTCTCTCTCGCTGACATGAAGAAAATTGCACCATGAAAAAACAGAATTAAAAGTAATATATCATATAATAATAAAAGTAATCTTGTTACGTTACTGTGTTCGTGAAACTTAAATAAAACATCCTTCTCCTTCTTCTTTCTATGACAGAGAAGGAAATAATTCGTATAGTTTTATACAAAAATAAAAAAATATTTAATATTTATTTGAATATTTCTTTTGTACTCTCCAGAATATATTTTAATTTTGTTTAATTCGGGGAAAAATGAAGTTTGTAAAGCTGTAATTTTGGCCGTAAATTGGCCATTTTATTGCAAACACACGTTTTTTTTTTTGTTTGTTTTTTTTTTTTTGTTTTTTTTGCTAATTTTTAAAACCTACAAGCACATCTTCCTTAATTTCAGGAGGTAAACTTTACACCTTGCTTGATGATATTCTTTTCAGTTTTATGAAACAATGCAAAAGGGATCGACGACGTCAGCTGAGAGCGGACCGTAAAAGAGTGTCGGTTGACGTCATCCGTAGCTGGCTCCCTAGCAAGAAGGCCTGCCTTCGTCTGTTGTCGTTCGCCATGGCTGCTGCGGCCGACTGTTGAGCCAAGCGACCAAGTGGCAGTTGCCGTTTCCTCCACCCTCTGCTGGATACTTCCCCCCGTCTCGCTCGGCCTCGATAGGAACAGCACGGGCTGCACTCCGTAAAGCTGCCGGACGGCTCCGCACAGGACGACCCATCAAGGTAAGCAGCTCCCGCACACTCTCCCGCTCCAATCGGTTCCCGTTTGCGGCGATCCTTGCGAGAGAGGAGAGGAGCCGAGCCGCTCTTTCGACTTCTCTCTTCTCTTAAAAGATCTGCGCGCTGCTTCCTCCGTTGCTAGGGATGAAGATGCTGAGCAGTATTTTGGAGGGAAAAAAATTTTTTTGCTCGTTATTACACTTGCATCTTTTTGCTTTCCTTTTTTAATTTAATATTGCAGATTATACAAATTTTAAACTGAGAGCTAACGATTTTGCTTTTTAAAATCAATGACACGAAAGCAAGCGGTGCGCTTACAAGTTGGGCGTGTAGGGGTATGTGTTTGCGTGTTTAGGTTTAATGCACACAGGCGTGCTTATGACGGCGTATTGTGTATCTCCTTAAGATAAATTTACTTGTGATGGGAAATCAAAATGCTTGAATTGAAACGCATTTTTGATAGTTACTCAACTTTCTGAGCCGCTTTTGGCCATTTATTTTTCAAAATTCCTGGTTTTAAGAGAAGAGAAATAAATAAATAAATCATTTAAAATGAAGGAATCAGGCTGAATTTTAACGATAATAAAATGTCACAGGATGAAATGACGAACTAAGAAAAAATAAAAAACCAGATTCTGTTGTTGTTCTGGCCTGTTTTCTTTATAGAGCTTCTCTCATTGCGTACGCTCAGAAGCGTTTCGCTCAACGATGTGTAGTGCAGATGAGCCTTCCGCAAGGTTGCACCCAAGAATCACAAACGATACTATCACACACGGACGAAGAAATAATTTTCCAATTATTCAATTTCCGCTTTTAACAAAGCCAAGAAAGAGAGAAAAGCGGTTTTTTATTTAAAGCAGATGCTGAAGTAGAATTCTTAAACAGTGAACTGCTGTCGTTATCTGCATTTGAATGCTGAATTTTTTTTTTTATTAAAAATTATATTAAGTATTCTTTGAAAAGCTTAGGAAAAATATAAAAATCCATAAATAATTTATAAGATGAATTTCTTTATTAATCGGAACGAGCGCAAAGTTCAGAATCTCGAGTTGAGAAACGTTGTTAGGTTGAGATAGAAAGGGTTGGAAGATTCTTCTGTTAATTTTTGAGATACAGATGGGCCTCAAAAAGCCATCACGGGCTACCTCATTTTTCAGAAAGGTTTGGACAGTTCACATTAATCGCTTTTCCTTGCTTTCCTAACCGAACTTTTTATACGGTAACCTATACCGTTTTCGTTTTCGGTCGACCTTCTTAGATAAACAGATGAGTCGCAGAGACCGAGAGAGGAGTAGTACCTCAGCTAGTGTAACAGGAATCGTTATCGATTGGTTAAAAGACAACCGACTGTTATAGAGGCGCCATCTTGCCCGTGGCAATGACGTCAGACTACGAGAAGCACAAAATTGAAAGAAAGAAAGAAAGAAAGAAAGAGAAATTTCGTCAGTATTCCATATTAAGAGTAAAAATTTTTTTCCTTATCTCAGTAAGGAAACGCTTATTTCAGCGATGGAGAAATCGCGAATGATAACATGAAACATTTTCTCATACATTAAGCGAGAAATTGTTCATACTTCTGTATTTTTTAAAATCTTATAAAAAAATAATGCATTTGTTTTTGCTCATTTAATAACTGGATATGCAGTGTAAGAAGTCATTTCCCCACCCGTTGCATCACATTTACACCAAAGACAACAAAAATATTTTGTTTCCGAATCTTCGCTAGATAATGTTTTTGTTTCGGGAAAAAATGCGATGAAGTAACATCGTACTTTGTTTGCTGTGCATAATTACCCTTTTTCAGTCGTAATGTGAACGACGGGGGTTTTGGCTGAGGGCAATTTGCAGCAGCCATATGGATTTCACAGAAACTAAAGGGAAAATCAATGGCTCAATTATTCCATCCTTGCGAAACCGATTAGCGCCGATGCCCCTCCTATTATGGAAACGAACATACAATAAATATTCCAATGAGTTTTAAAAATAAAAAAAAAAACGAAAAAAACCCCAAAACCTCTCATTCCCAGTCCACATATTTTCGTTACAGGAGAGTATTTTCCTACAATATACAAAGAACTAAATGAAGCGCGAAAATAAATTATCAACGCACAGCATCTGTTTGTTCTTGGTTTTATTTTCATTGGATAAAAGCATCAAGTGAATGGCAGAAGATATTTGTATCAAAAGCAAATCAAACTGTTGAATCAACTTGCTAAAATGAAATAGTAAAAGGCTAATTCGGGGTAACTTATTAAGAGCATTATGAATCTGAATAATAATGCAATACTGATTCTGTCAGTTATAAATTTCAACTTGATTATAACTTCAGTAATTAAACATATGGATGACACTATTATTACTTCTTAGAGATTCTAACTTCCTATTTTACAATCAAATAAAGCTAAAGGTATAAATAATTCATTAGAAAATAAGTAGTCTTTTTTGAGAAACAATATTTATTGTATTTCAACATTTTTAACCACTTTTATTGTATTCCAACATTTCAACATCTTAGGGTTTTATTCTTACTCGCAATATTCTCTTACTATTTCCATGGTTTCTTAATGGTTTCTTCAATTAAGAAACCATGCTATTTCATTACATTATTCATTAAAATTCGAAAAGTAAATTCCGCTTTTGAAAATAAGAAATACTTTTATCTCTAAATGTAACTTCATTTTTCAGCTATTAAAATCCATGAGAAATGCTGCGTTTTCTTTCTTTCTTTTTTGCGAGGCATTTTAATGAAATTCTTTGCTATTTAAAAGTACCCGATGCCATCTTCATAGATTTCGAGCGCATGAATAATGGACGAGCTCTACACTTTTGAAACGGAGAACTGGCATAAAGTTTACATTAAAGACGATACCTCAAACAATAAAGTAAAATGAACACCCGATAAGGCTGAACTTGGTCCTATTCGGAAAAAAGTACCAAAGTTCGGTCTTATTTATCATCTCTTAAGTTCGAATTTACCTTATACAGAAAGCGAGAACGAGAATGATCATCCATAAATGTAAAAGGAGACTAGGAACTCCTTTTTTTTGAGTTGCAGTTTCTTTTTACGATTCATTAACAATAATAAAATAAAAAAGAAAGAAAGTAAGAAAAAAAAAACCGAAGTGAGTGATTGCTTGAATTTTGTTTTAAAGAAAGAGGAGGACCATAAAGATATTAAAAATAATATTAATGTTTTTAAAAAATAATCTGGTTTCATATTTATTTTTTTTATTGCTTTACATGTTTAAAAGAAAATCACATTCACATAATGACGAGATGCTTTAGTACACTTCAGAATTATGGTAAAATAATAAAATCAACTGCAAAAATACAGCAAGAACATTAATAAATAATTACGACGATTTGAAATTAATATTCGTGAAAATATTTAGCTACTTTGCAAGTTAGAAAAGAATAGTTTTCTTTTCTAATCAGATAGTTAATTGGATTCTGTCTTCTATAATTTTTGCATTCAAATTATAAAAAGCAGGTGATTTAATTAAAATAAAATTAAATGAATTTGTGGCCTTTAAGGAATTAAACCTCAAATAAAATTCGAGCAAATGAAATATGTACTATGTTGCTTAAGCTTTCTGGAATATTCTATTCTGCGTAGGTTACATGTTTAAGACGCAGTCGAGCACGAATAAAAATGTATATTTCTTCCATGATATAGAGTAAACAGTATTTTTAATATTAAATCCTATAGATAAGACGAACCTTTCTTTCGTTTTGCAGGTTATTCATAAGTTGACTATTCGAGACGAAGCATCTAAAGCACTTAGTATTAAATTACACATTAGCCGAGCTAAATTAATCTCCTTCAGATGCTAAAGGTAACTCAGGGTGTACATGCTCTAAAGGTTTACAAGTAAATTAGCAAATAATCCTTTTCCGAAATATTTAGACGCGAAGGTCCGGTCATGTTTCAAAATAGAAAATGGAGCTTTAAAAAGCTCTTCCCAAAGTATTTTTAACTATTTCATATTAAATTTGATTTGAATATTACTTTACAAATAGATAAATTGGGCATTTTGAACATCTTATATTACACTCAGCATCTCAAAACGTATGTTCAAAATATGTCTGCATCAAAAACTTTATATAACTTAAAGGTGTGCCAAAAAACAAACAATGTAAAAAGTCCTTAATTTGGGTATATGTAACAGCTAAGGTCATTAATATATTTGTTACAAGGAAAAATAAAACTCCTTGTAAAACATAAAATCATTACTAAAGAATTCAGGGATAAAGTAATCTTTATAAAATGTTCGTGCTCACTAAAGTACATAAGTTGGGTGGTCCATGAAAACTGTGTCAAAAAGAGCTTCTTTAGAGATTACATCTACAATGCTAAAAATTAAAATCAGCATTAAATTATAGAGGAGATGTAGAATTTTGTTCTATTGAAATGGATTTTCAGAATGACCCTAATGGTTTTGAACACGCCCAAAAGGCATCCATTTTGAAGGTTTCAGCTAAGCTTAAAATAATCTAAATTTGTTAACTTCATATGTAAGAGAATAGCACATGCTGTAAATAAATTAGGAATTCTTTTAGAATTCAAAATTATTCTCAATATTTACAATTTACAGTTGTCGTTTCAGTGGATGTAGCGTCTCGTTTTCGTTCATAATCCCAGAAGGCCTACGGAACATCAAGAGAGCACTTTCTTAAGAGAAAGCAAAGATAGACGAATCTCTTGAGTTCGGATGGCGCCGAAATAAATTAAACATTCTTGAAAGTACACATTAGGCTACCACTAAAGGTGAGGATCTCGAAATGTTATCCAGAGTCAGAGCGTGTTTCATTATGGAAACAGACGCAGCAGCAGCTGAACATCAAGAAATTTTAAAAATCCAAATTTACAGAAAAGATAATTTTTTTTTCATAAGTTTTCACTTAGTAACGCTGAAAAGAGCATTCTGAAAAGATTTTTCAAGTTATATGTAAAAGTTCCCTTTAATTTTTTAGCATTGCTTTCATATTTGAAAATGTTAATATTAAACTTTATGTGGTAAATAATTTTGACCACTTCCACGGAAATAATTAACATTTACACTTCCAGGAAATGCATGCAAACCATTTTAGAAGTTTTTATTTTATTAATAAGAAAATTTTCTCTTGTCGTCGCTTCTTTTTTTTTTCTGTGTATGCTTTCTAGCGCCATTCCTTTAACTTTTATTAATGTTTACCTTGAGTAACTTTGGGCTAAACCGTGTACTTTAAAATGGTAATAAATGATCGCGATATGTTAATTAACCTCAAACCACTTTTAAAATCGAAAAATTTTTTAGAAAGTTGCTTAATACAAAGGTTGGAAATTAATATTGGCAACACTGATGTATAACAACCGTACTAGATAATACCGATTATATTATATACAGTATTTACGTTCCTAACTTACCTAAGAGCAATACATTTTTCTTTATCAGTGATAAGATGAACAGAGACTCATAATAACATTTATATGTACATGTATTTATAATCAAATCAATAGCTGATGGTATAATGAAAAATAATTTTCAAAACAGGAGTAGCGGAATTGGGTAACGATTAAATGTGCAGTATTGCTTTTTTTTGCACCACAATCTGAGATCAGATTGATAATAAACACTATATGTATTGTAAACAAGTGGAGTATCTCCCAATTCTTCTTGATTGTAAGTATCCATACCTTACTGTTACTATATACTTTATCTATATCAGTATCGCAGGCATGGGGTTGACCACAACGCTGGTGCCTACATCGAAGGACAGGAATACTTTGAAACAGTGTCTGTTCTGTATCTGTTTTCAATAAATAGTTGCCACAATAAATATTCCAATCCTCGTACTTGAGTTAATGAAAGTTAAAACTTCCCTCGTTGGCTGACCACTCTCTAAGAGTGGTGACTGATGTATTCGTTTCCCCAACATAATTTTTTTTTTCTCCTCTGAAATCGACATAAAAATCATGATTCGAAAAGATATAATGAAATTTTGAAAGAAACGAAAAATCCGTCTGTTCGAATGCATCTACGAATATGATCTATTTTGTGCAGTAAATTTCTCCGAAACGGCAATTAGCAGAATCCCACTGAAATTAATTCATTGTTAGTGAGTTCCTTAAACTGTGCATGGACGCATTTTTATGGTTAAGCCTTTTAAGAGATACTGTAACTAAACCTAACCTAAAAATGAAGAAATGGCTGTAGCATTTATACCAGCTAACCAAAGTCAATAAATTCGACCAGTACGGACTCCTCTCAATGATACGAATAATTTATATACATGAATTGTTTGGCTTTGATGAGCCATTTTTGAGTTGTAAAGATTTTTCTATGCCCCCCCCCCCCCACACCAAATTTTTTTTTTCATTTTCTTTCCCCTTTTCATGACAAAGTGGGAGGCCTATGCGAATGTACTATTCCACGATTTCAATTTATTTTTGAGATGTTTTAAAACGGTTTTATCATAATTAAGCTCGCAAATTAATGATCTCCTTCAGTGAAGCAGTATCAAGATGCCATCAAAATCTCCTTCAGTAGAAAAAACACATTTTCTTACGGTGTGCAACTTTTCGGACATCAGCAATATTATTACATTTAAAATAAAACAATAATATTTAAGAAATTCTACCCGTATTTTTTATTGTAGAAATTTTTTTACTTAAGAACTTGCATAATGTAAATAAAGCTGGAGGCTATCTTAAATCGGATATTTGAACCGGAAGAACGGTTGTTATGTGCTTGATGCTCCTCGTAATTCTTATTATAGCCTTATACACTGGTGCCTTCAAGGGCTCAGGTGCCCACGGTGGTCTCATAGGGGTTGCATTTCCTCCAAAGAGCTTTGCGAGTAATTCAATGTTTAGATGCCATTTCGGAAGTTCTACCATTGGTCCGGTAAATATTTAACTTCGTAAGCGTCACCAGAGAAGCGCCTAGCAAATTTTCTGCTTCTAGGAAAGAACTTGACCAGAAAAGGCAAAGAAGCAGTGGATGTTATAAAGATTTAGTTGCTAAGTTTTCATAATGGAGATTCTAAATATTACCCCTTCTTCCAATGAGGATCAAGTCTCTTAAAACATGTTTGAAATGTTCCATGTAATGTTGTTGATGGTGTTCCATGCTCCAAGTAGGCTAATGTTGTTGTTTGGAAGTGATTATTTAACTGAAAATTTAATAGGATCGATTATCGTAGGCTCGATTAGGTTAGGGTAGGTTAATTGACCATTTCATCTTCAGTTGTAAAGTTTAATTGCGTTTATTTAATTTTGAATCGCTGTATATATTAACTAAATGCGTTTTATAGTTTGCGTTTTGCTAATTCTCTTTTGGAAAAATTTTCTGGTTAATTAAGCAACCAAATTAGATTTTCTTCTTCGTATTTTTTTGTCCAATTTACAATGAAAGTTAATTATACATAAATAGTTGTCGGTGTAATCTTCTTGGTGTCTTAATTTGAATGAATCAAAGCAGCAGAAAGAGTTCGGAGCAAATGTACGAAAGTGTGAAAGAGCTGAAGTAGAAAGCGCTGTGGCATTGGGAACTTTGCTCCAGAGATCGATGTTGAGCAAAGGATGAAAGAGACAGAGTGTGCGTGTGGGGATGGGCTAACCACTTCTTGTAATGCCAGGATCGACCTCTCAAAAAAAGCGCTTTAAATGCAACGAATTTTTAAGCGCAGTTTCTAGCTATCTCGCTGTTTAAAGCTGCGCCTTGAAAAGAAGCGCAAATTCTTTATCCACTCGTCTGTGTTTAAGGAGAAAGATTAAGCTGCGCAGTTACGAATGTTAGGTTTCATAACAGTTTTCCTTATAGATGACACTCCCCTTTTAACAGTTTTCCTTTACCATTAGTTTAATTTTTAATTAAAAATAATTAATTACTAGACTTAAAATTTAAAAAAAAATGCTAGATTGTTAGAAACATACTCGTAAGCGCCTTTATTAAAGGAAACTAGAAAAAATTTAATCGTGTTGAATGGTTTTGCTAATATGAAAGATTTATAGCTTCAGATGTTTCTAGGGAACAAAAATAAAATGGAAAAATAAAAACTTAAATTCGCTTCTTAAAACATAGCTCACCTTTATCGCGGGAAATCCTAAGCGGCGATAAGAAGATAAGATTAAATAAAGAAAGCATACACTATGTCACCAAACGTTTTCGAACACCCCTGCAAAGCAATGTCACGTATCTTAATTTACATGTTTCCGTGCTAAGGGTAACATTAATTAACTATAAATAGAAAATTCCATTAGTGATTCATATGGTCCAGTGTGGATCGGTCAACAGAGCTCAATGCGTGGCAAAATCATAGAATGTCAACTAGGTAATAACTCTGTACGAGAGATTTCTGTGTTTCTGCAAATGCCCCATTCAACCGAAAGCGACCTCCCAAGGAGTGACGCCTTGAAACCACAAAGTAGTGGGCCAAAGAAAATGGATCGTCGAATGCTAGCGCGCGTGATATGATGCAATCGAAAGTCTTCAGTTGAAACAATTTCTACAGAGATCCAAAATGCTCCTTCAAGTACCACCTAGTACAATCGCCATTCGCCTGACTTTGAAGACCCTTGGTTTCCATGGCCGTGCTGCTGCTCATAAACGCCTTATTAGAATTAATTCGAAGCGACGTTTAGAATATTTTATAGCTCACAAAACTGGACTATGGAACAATGGAAACATGTCTTGAATCTCGGTACATACTCTGGCAATCAGATGGTCGAGTTTGGGTTTGACGGTTGCCCAGCGAACAATTCATAGAACTTTGGAAGAGATGGTGTCATAGTGTCGAGTCCATTTTTATGGTTTTGAGGCTCAGAAATATGACGTCTGTAACTTAATATTTGAGACAGTTCTGCAATGCCAACAGTTGGCAACTTCCCTTTGGAACAGTTTAGGATTGGACCATTTCTGTACCAACATGACAATTCTCCTGGACACAAAGCAATGTGTGTGAAGGAATGGTTTGAAAAGACAGGTTAAAAAAAAAAGATCTGCACAGAGACATGACAAAAATCACATTGAACACTTGTGGAATGAATTGGAGCGAAGACTACGGGCTAGGACTTGTCGTTCAAAATCTGTAATTGAACTCTTCAAGGCTTTTCGGAAAGAATGGAAGAAAGATAGCTACCAAAATCTGATGAAAAAATCTCCCTCGAGAGAAGAGGCTGTCATACTCGCAAAAACAAAGGCAGGAGGGGGTTCAATGCCATATTAATTTTCGTGAAATCGTAGTTGTAGTGCTTAACGTACACGTGTACGAATCTTTTGATCATATAATGTTTTGGAAAAATTACAAAACATTTGGTTAGACTTTATTATAGTGTATATTACTTGGATGGATAAAGTTAGCTTTTGGATACATTCCCCTTTTTTTTTAGAATAACCAATTAAACAACTGCATGGTTAATTTAAATTAACGACAAGCAAAAGCCAAACAACTTATAAGCAAAAGACAAACAATTGGGCTGGCGTTTCGTATTAAGCGTTCATTAATTTATTCAAAGAAAATTTTTAAAACAATTTTCCAGCGGTTTCATTTACGTCTTTAAAAATTAGATGAGATTAAAACGATAGATTCGTGCCAAGGAGAGAAGCTAATAGGGGGGAACAATGCAAAGAGGCGGGTTGAGGTTAAAGAGAAGATTGCAGGGGTGTGGGACAACTATCCGGATGAGGTGACTCGATTTATTGGATTTGCCTCCCCGTGGTCGAGAAGCACTTGATCAATTGACTTGTAACGGGGTGGGGGGAATAAGGGTAGAGGTAAAAGGAAAACTTATTGGGGTTAATGGCCCAAATAAAATCTGCTTCTACCGATTAGAGATAATTTTCGAAAGAAGGGTTACATATGGGGAAATGATATCGATTAAAAAAGCGAGGGTGAGAGAAATGCCAGTCTATAGGGGGAATGCCAAAACAATAATCATAAAAGATGAACCAGGATATATGTTCCGAGACCCCGCGATCGATGTAACCGCTTCGATCCTTCCCTAAGCAATGTTTCCATTGTGAAAATGAATTAAAATGCAAACGTATTGGGCTATTTTCATAGGGAAAATATTTCTAATCTGGCATCATATATTAGAATAGCAATGCTAAATTAAAAAGAAATTAAATTAATTTTTATGAGTATTTAAAAGTATTCTCCGAAAGCGACGAGGCTTCCTGGTTCGAATCCAGGTTGTGGGTCATGAATTTCTATTTTTTCACTTATTTCATTAAAACATAAAATAGCTTTATGGAATCCAAATCCTTTAAAGTCTTTTCTATAATATTTTGAATCACTGTCTCTTTTATCGCAGATAATCCCAAATCCTCCTGATTCTTTGATGCATCGTTCATTGAGTGCTAATCCTTTGAGTCCACAAACGAACCATAGCAGATTCAATTTAGCAGAAATTCCAAATGGTTTAGTCGAAAACACGGTCCCCGCTGTATTTTCGTAATAAACGTCAGGCTCTAGGAGGTTCTGTATTATTAATGACGCTCCATACTCCATCGAGACAAATAAAATACGAGAAGAAACATGATGTAGAAGAAACATGACAACAAGAGATGTTAATATTTTATATTCATTTGCCAAAGGCAGGAGCCCTGCTTCAAATTCTATTTTATGTTTAGAATAATTCTTACAAAAAACTCTAAATATATACTGAAGCTGTCCATTTCTCACTCACATATTACCTATTCTATTGGAATGGAGTTTTAATCATTTATCAATTTGGTCCTTCAAAACAGCTTACGTTTTGGCATCTTCTCTCCCGAGCTGCAAAAGCTGCAGCAAAACATTCTATTTGAAGTGTATCTGTCAAGCTAGATAAAGCTTCTCCATCAGAACTTTTTCATGGGCGTACTTGAACCCTCAGAAAAGCATCATCCTTAAAATATTGCAACCATTACTTCTTCTACACTTGCGAGAGAACGAATTATTATTTTTTTTGTGGCACTAACTTCACGTGCTGCACAGTAGAATAGCGATTGGTTTCTGGAGTGCACAATGGAATTCACTGCTCGTTCATCATTACCGTTCACATAATCGCACAGGAAGTGATTTTAAAATGGTTATAACGTAAAATCTAACGATTCTGCAAGAGCAATTGAAAATTATTTAGCATTTAACATTAATGTCTGCTGCATCAACCATGTACACTTTCTTGGAATCACCGATGCCTTAAGAGCCACCTCAATTAAGAAACGACTTCAGTGATGTGCAAATAGATTAATGAGCACTTAACATCAACCATAAACAAGAAATAGGGAGTTTATTAATAAATGAATCTGTAAAATTTTCTCGTTCAATACGTTATTAAAAATGATTTATTACAGACCTTCAAAGAGGTTTTGGAAGGAAATACGGAATATGAAAGAAAATGAGAGAAATCCCACATGGTATAATGTTCTGTCGACCGTGAAACCAATTCCTTCGTAGGAGTTCAAGTTGAACGTTTTCGTGATGATGATAGTCACGAACACCCGCTTCACTATCGTCACCCAAGAGCACTGAACGACGGTCTCCCATTCGTTTATTGTTCTCGAACGGTCATTAAAACAGCTCCATTCACTGCAAAAATATGTTCACCTCCTCAATGAAAGTACATTTCCCAAAAACGCTGAAGGGCAATAAACGAACATAAAAATATTCCCTTCCCCGTAAGATCGAAAGGGAAAAACGACAAGTATTGATTTAGCGATTGCAGACCATTAAACCATTTTCTAATACAGCTCTATGGTTCTAGTCCTCTGTGCTATGATTTCTTTACATTACTTAAATTACTCCACGCTGAGACTTTTGCCAATGTTTCGTTCTTTATCGAAAAAACTATAGATGTTAAGGATGGTTGACAATTTTTATACGGTAGAACATTTCCAGCGACATTAAATCCTCATTCCGATTACATTTCACTCAGTGATTGTATTCTGGCTCTCTTATGTTTCATTTTTACTCGGTAGTCTCGTTGGAAAGCGTACATTATTATTAAGAATTCTTTTGTTAGGAAGCCTTTCTAATTTCCGTCCAAGTTTTTATCGAAATATCATAAAATGGATCTTCATAGATCGAAATCGAATCCAACGGAAACTTAACTCTAAAAACGCGTAATTGGACCGCTTTTCAACTCCTTTAATTGTTTAACGAAAAATTAATAGTGAAAATTAATACGCAATCCTACTGATTACGAAACAGTAGCAAAACGGGAATGTGAGAACATAAATCTTCTTGAATTACTTGCAGCTCGTGATAATGGGATTTCACTGTTTAATAATATCAATATGATATCAGTAAGAGGTGTAAATGATGTGTAAATTCCACTTTGAAATTGCATTTCGTCAAAGTGAAATTTGTAAACATATACAAGCATTTTTATCAAGTGTATAATAAATTACTTTTGATCCTATTCTCTTTTGTGCGTTTTTTTTCAATCACTAGACATAATCTCATAAATTTCTTTTAAAGTCATCATTTTATTAAGGCGTCAGTCTACCATGTTTGTCAGCAGTTAAAGATGCAATTGAAGGCATTGGTGCGGAGTTTTCTTTCGGGGATCTGACCTCGTTATGGTTTCGTGAGCCTCCTTGCGCAACGTGACAAGGAAACGTGAGTGATAGCGTAATGTTCATCTTTCTGGAAGACCTCCGCTTTGCAAAGGCAAATGAAGTTTTATGGGCTCCGTTATCATGGCTAAGGTTCACACTAAATCTTATCGCCGTCGCTACCATTTACATAATTGGATCTTTTCTCTGGTATTTTTCTTCCACTCGGGCGAAATTCTGTGAGTTTTCACTTATCAGATGGATAGTAATAAATAGCGAACGAGATTTTCACCGTAACCGGTGTTTTCACTCACCACCAATTATGAATGGGGTCATTTTGTTTTAGGACGAAGATTGCCAACACAGTTACATCCACAATAAATATTATGCTTGTGCCGTTAACAGAGACTGAAACGACACGTAAACGAAGATAATGAAATGTGAAATTTAAATGCGTTGTACAAAAGAAGTCAACAGATCAATGTAAACGGTAGTTTCATGATAGAATTGTCTATCGTTAACGAACAATGAAACAGTGTTAGGAATTAGAGGAATTTTCATATAAGATTCGTGGTTCTCTCAGTAGAAAAAGTACTTTCAAGGCCATTGCAATTATTATTTTAAAATTGTTTTTATTATCATTTTTAAGATGAAGAACAACCTTCTTAACAATCCTTTTAATACAATCTACAATCGTCATTCAAGGATTCTACTTTCTTTGCATAAGTTTCTTCCCCTAGGGATATGATTTTGTTCACATTTCATAAATATCTTCCCAAGCTTCTCATTTCAATTATTGGCATTTTAAAGCACTTACTCAAAATGAATATCCGTCAGAAGCAATATCCGTCATAATTAACATTTTCGAGTGCGATAACGAGACAATAGGAAAATACCATGAAGCATCTGCAAAAGATAATTAGGAACACACGCTTCATTGGAATCAAATTAAGGTATATACTTTAAAAAACAAATTTAAACAGCTTGAAGGATCTATCCGTTATCTCCAATAATTTTTGATTTTTATTTTTGTGCCGCTTGGCAGTCAATTTTCTCGCGTATTCCAAGTTGGGAATTACTAATTTAGATCATTTGTATAAGGCATTAATCAGATAGCTATCCTTGCAAAACATATAGCTAAGCGAGAGAAATGAAAAAAAACGCTTTATTTAAATCCAGTTTCTATTGGAAATGACAATGCCACTATAGTTTTTCTTAGTAGTGGTATCAACTGTCATTTTCCTCTTTCCGAAATTATGTGGGAAAGAATAGGATTTCAATTGGTAAAACTGTAATGCAATTTAACATTTGTTTTTCTATATTTATCAGCTCTTTCTTTGTAACATCTAAAAATGAAACTCATTTATAACCTTTTTGTGTTTATTTTTCAAGAATTGTATGACAGTTATCCAAAGTAGAAGGAAAAATAAATCTTCAGAAATTTACACCAGTGAAATCGACTACATTTCTCAGTTATGTCACGAGAGTTATTTAAGAGGAATTATTTGTAATGAAAATAGCATCATTGATCTTCTAATTATGTGAGCTGTTCTCTCCAAATGCCAAACTGAGATGACCTTTTTCTCTTCGTAAACCAGCACCTTTACTGAAGGAAAAAATGAAGATTGTCGTGTTTATTAGGGTGACGTGACATAAATGTGATGCAAAGAGAGAGACAGACAAACAGAACAAATAAATAGGAGGAGACAAAATGGCGTGAGGGAAAAAAGGGGAAAAAACTTCGCATTAACAGAAATAATTGCGGTTGACTGGAAAACGAATAAGCTTGGAACCTTTAAAGACAAAAAACAAAGAACGAAATTATTAACAGCAGCTGGTTCATTTTTGTGTTTATAATTAAATTATAATTATAATTATAATCTAAATGCTGGTGAGGTTTAATGAACAATAGTTCTTAAATTCAGAAAATAGGCTGTATAATGGTTAATTAGCCCTAGAATCTCAGATAGATCGGGTAAAATTTATGTCTGTACTGTTTCCATGCTTTATTGAGAATGTTTCCTGGATTCTTTTAGAAACTTATTCCATTGTCCCATTTTAATTAATAAGCTTATTATAAAACTTCTAGAAAAATTCCAAAATTTATTGGTAAATATAAAATGTGTATTATTGAAATTTATGAAATCTCTAATGTTGTTTGACTTTTACATTTAAGAGAAATAAAAATTTTCTTTATCATTTTTTTTTTCATTTGATATTTTATTTAGAAGCATTGTTTTCCTTGAAAAAAGTAAGATAACTAATTTTTACACTACCCAATTGAAGAAAACCCAACACTCTATAAATAAAACGCCATCGTAATAACTGTGCGATAATATTGCTACAGCGAATCTATTAGTCATATTGCACTAATGACGTATAACGAATAGTACCTCGAGAATAGCTCTGTTTGCTCCGTCTCCCAATGCCAGCTTCACGGGTGAAAAATATGTTCTGATTGCTTTAATGTGCTTTCCCGATTTTTTTTTCTTTTTTGGATCAAAAAGAGACGATTCCGTAAAAATTTGTTAAACGAAAACCACTGCTACACAGCGAAGAAAATGTTCAAGGCAGTTATTGGACAAAACATCAGAGATAGCGGTGATGGAAGTTATTGACCCCCCCACCCCACCCGCACCCACCCAGCATAGAGTGGAACATATCCAGACCAAGCTATTGCCACAGAATAATCTGTTATTCTGTGCTATTACTGCAAATAGGGGGGAACATCTAACAAGTGCTTCACATTCGATGACCTGGTCGTCTAAGTGACTTTGATCGTGGCAGCATAGCGCAAAGCAGATCGTTCCATCGTTCATATCTGCAATTTTGAGATTCTCGCGATACATTTCGAATATTAATGATACATATACCAAACATCCAGCGAGCAAATAGTGGCCACTCTATACGCCATTAACGGCCAGGAGTTCCAGTAGACTCCAGATTCGTTAGATCGACGGGAGGGCAGCAGTAGTTTTGAGATCACATCCAACGTCACTTTGAGAGCCTCAAGCAAAACCAACGAACGCTGCTTACTCTAGGCTTCGGGAACCAATGCCCTCCCTCTTTACATTGATGACAGCCTGTCATCGGACATTCCGCCTTGTCCAATGTCGAGGACATCAAAACTACATCTCTGCAGTTGTAACAAGTCAGACGAATCTCGGTTTCAGCTTGAAACCCGAATCTCTGTAGACTCCACAATGTAGAGTGAGCGTAGTGCTGAATCTCTATGGTGTTATTCGACACGATATTAGGTAGGTATTTCTAACATTTGTCTATCATGACTATGGAAAAGTTAGGAATAAACTATCCTCTCTTCCATGGATATTACCTCTCTTAATCTCTATCTTGGACATTTTCGCATTATGTTTGGTGTTTTCGTTTGTTAAATTACTTTTATATTTTTACAATTTTAAACAAAATTCTTAGAATAATTTTAAACAATTTCGAATAAAAATGATAAGTCGGGGTGGTTACCAATGGCACGAAAGATTCAGAAGTAGCAGAATAAAATCGAAGAATGTTCAGACTGCAAATAACTTCAAAAACGGTAAACATGTTTTCCTTGTCAGTTCTAAAGGTAGGTTAGCAGGTAATTGTTGGATGTCAAGGCTCAGTTACACTAAATGAAGGCAAAATCAAATAATCGAAATCAAATATTATGTCAAGTATCTTATTATGAGTTTGGACATTATCTTTTAAAAAATAATAGGGATCTTTTGAAGACCAAGACTATTTTTCAAAAGATCCCTATTATTTTCTAAAAAGATTTCTACTGTCAATTGCTTACTTATTCGTTTACTTGCCGCTTACTTAGTTTAAATAAATTGATTTGTTATGTGATTCATGAGAACTGGACTACCCCTGTAGATACAATAAAAAAGTAATGAAAAATATCTAATAATTTTTATTTATTATTGGTGTACATTAGTTTCCTGTAAATATTATCTTCGCCCTTTTTCTTTAAGCAATATGCTTTGGTTAACCCATTAGCAGTATCGATTACATTGCTTCTTGTGTTTTACTGGAATAAAATACAATTAAAAATTTCATTGGGTGAACGTTTTAACTCGATAAATTAATTTACCTTCTATTTTTAATTGAGTAATTTGAGTTAAAAAAAAAAAAAAACACCGAACAAAGCACGTCGTTCTCTAGCAGTACGGATAAATCGATGGAGCACCGATAGTTGATGGCAAGAAGCCCGAGCGTATAGTTACAATAATCACTTTAAAAATATCGCCGTGTGCCTTGTAGTCTCTCCTAAACGACCAAATGGAGAAATGTTAATCTGCATTTTCGTTTTCTTCGTCTCCGAACGATAAACAGCCGCTACACTGTGGCGGCCGAGGGATTAAAACGGTTCCGGCCGAACAACCGAAGCCCGCGACGGGCAATTCACCGACTAAAACGTAATGCCAATGGACGATTTTCAATAGTGGCCTCTGTGCTTGTGTAATAAACTACACTCAAAGGTTCCAAAGCTTCCGTCCAAACACGCAGGAAAATTGTTAATGAAAATACAGATGTCTGTAATGATTTCATCGAACGCTAATAGAAATGCATCTATGGGATTGGTTTCCATTTTAAAACTTTATTGAAGGATGTTTTTTTCCTATTTGATTGTGGAAGCTTAAAGGATGTTGACTTTGAAATAGAAATTTTTGATATCGAAAAGGATTCCAAGAAAGGCTGTGAACAAGAAAGCAAAAAAGTAGAGACAATTTTTAATGGTTAATTCGGTTTTGCATTTGGTTATTCCAAAACCAACAGTATTAAAATATCTTCATATCATAAAATTTAAATTTATATCATAAAAACTGATATCGCGTTGTTGCCGAAACCGCTTATTTTACTTTGTTTGCATACTAATGTGTATGATTAATGTTCATGTAGGTGGCGAGCACAAAGTAGGAATTCAAGCTAACAACTGTAGCAACAATTACATTAAGCCCTTTTAAATTAACCGTTTTTGATGTTTCCCTTTTAAGTAAACGGGCTATAATTTCTGTTAAGCTTCTGTCGAAATAAATTTTCTGTTAACGTTGTTAATTTAAATAATGCTGTAATTCTCTTTAAGAGAATGAATTGGAATCGACTCGAAATGCTGCCGCGCCATAAAATCGAATCAGAACTCCAGCATCGTTTCCAATTAACATGAGTAAAACACGAATACCATTCAAGAATATGCACATGCCCCTTTGAAATCAACGACTCGTTATCTTTGAAGCTTAAGATGTTGCTCGTTCTATGCATTCGTTCATACCTATTTCAGCAGTAAGATTGAAGGGTCAGATTGAAGGGCAAGGAAAATTAAAGGTTAGAGAATGTGGAACCCTCGGAGCATCTTGAGATGCAAATTTGTGTGCACGATTTGAAAAAAAAAAAAAGCATTCGAAATCAGGATAAAGCAAAGAAAAAAATGTTCAATTTAGCTTTCATAATCTAACTGAATTAAATGCAATGAAACCACTGAAATCGATTTGTCAAAAATTGGGTTCTAAACACATACTAAATACGGAGTAAGATCGTACATTTCCTCAAAGCTTCAATACATTGACAATATAATATTTTCTACTTATTGACATGAATCCTAAAATTAGCTTGGCAACAATAACCCCTTTGGCAGATCAGGCAGCATATTATTACGTATGTTGATAACTTGATTTAATCTAATTAACCTTGATTTCTAGCTTGAGGCTTTCCAGAACGGTTATTTGAAAAATAAATTAGAACATTGACAAATACGGCGTATTTTAAGACTTGTAACCGTTAATAAACATCTAATCAAGTGCAGATCGTCGAAGAAATGTGGTCATTGGCCGCTTTTTTGCACTCCACGTTCGATGTCGATACAATAATTAATAGGCTAATAGAGGGAGCGCTAAAAATGATATTCAGCATCCGAAAATACAAATTAATACAAATTAAATGGAATGAGTTAAGCGTTTAAAAATAACATTAAATTACAGTCGAAACATGACCTGGCAGTTTTGCAGGTGTATACATTTTTGACGAATTCAGTGGAAATAGGTCAAAACGTATCGAATTGCTTAACCGATAGAAGTACTCAAATTTTGAATCAACAATACTAAAAGTTCATCTTTAACATTTTAATTCACAGTAGCGTTCATCTTGGAGAAATTCCTGTTTACAAAGTAGATTTTCATATTAAAAAAAAAAAAAAAGCAATTCGCAATAATATTGAAATTATCCTGTGGGCCAATACGTGTTAAGTTATTACTGTATAATGAAGAGAATCAAGTAGATAATGGACACCTTAAGAAAATTAATAAGAGCAAATAAATTAAAAAAAATATTTTCAGACACTTTATACCTATCATGGAATTATATTTGCTTTTCCTCCCTGAGCTATGATGGCGGATAGAGCAAAATAATTGGACTATTGAACGGGTAAAACCATGCTTAGTTCCAAAAAATTTTTTTCAAAATAGAAAACAAAAAAATTAGCTTGTTTGGTTGTTCAATCGCGAACTAAAAAGAAAAAAAAATGGAAAAAAATAATTCACCTCATTTTTCTGATTTTTTTCGAGGAAAAAGAAAAGAATTTTGAAGTAGGGGAAACAAGTCTCTTTGAATAGACACACTGTGTAAATATAAACAGAACAGAAAGCGAGTGAAACGTGGTCTGCTTCGTAAAGAGAGCCTAAGCAAGAGGAGAAGGTGAAAGAATATATTTCAAAGGGGAAAAAAAAACTGAGTAAAAGGAGAAGAACGATGATGTCGTTTATCCTTTCTTTTCCCGATGTCCTGTCGGAAGGGGGCGAGTGATCAGTTGAAGGCGAGAGGGCAGGTAAGAAAAACAGGAAAGGAAAGTTCTTCTGTTGCCGCTGCGTTTGGGGATCCAGCCTCCGGTGGCCGCGCCTATTGACTGTCTACACTCAATCTCTGAGATTGCGTCGGATCGTAGATTGCCGATCCGAACCAAACTGAAAGAGGCAAATAAATTTTTACAGGATAGAAACAGGATGAAAAAGAAAATCACTCGATTCGTCTTTTGATAATTTTGTTAAAAAAAAAAAATACTGCCTCAAGATCTATGATAACGTTAAAGTGAAACCTTTCAGAGGCAAAAAGAAAACATACCTACCAAGATTGAACGTCAATGTCTTAGATAAGACAGTCCTTGACAGGCATTTTCTTTAACGGTGTGGACTTGTGGACTAATGTTTATGGAGGGAAATGTATCCTCGTAGAAGTACAGACTAGTGTTTGAGAGCCAGTTCATTCCTGATATTCAAAGGTTCTGCGGGTCTGATTTTAGTAGTTTATGCAAGATGGTGTACGTTCCCATCGCATAACTGCCATTTTCGAACTGTTGCCATGAAGAAATGGCACAAAATGTCGTCGCACTAGATTATTCCAAGCACTGGATGTGGCGTCGACTGACCCTCATAATCACCTGACGAACACATCACACACTTTTCAAACAATTACATTTGGTGCTAGCTAAGAAATAGCCGTTTAATCTTGATTCGGTTTTGGGCCAACCTGTAAGGCATTAGTGTAAACTCAGATTAACATTCTTGTAACTCCAGATCTATCCGCGTTTTATCCGCCTTAGATATTGAAAAAAAAATAAGAAGGAACTCTGCTGTGGAAATGTATGTATGTGAAGAATTTCATATTTCGGATGCTCTTTTGTGATAAGAGGTTTTTTTCCTTCACACACAGATTAGATACTAGTTTATAAAAAAATGCCCTAAAGGGCAATGAAAAAAGTTTATAATATGTTGGCATGGAAAAAGTACTCAAACTTGGCAAAGGAGAAGACAAGTAAAGTGTTCATGGAAAAAGTGCTCAAGCATGGAAAAGGAGAAGACAAGTAGCACTCTACCTGGCAAAAGTTTGTTCTGTTCTGTAAAGTTTTTTTCATATTATCGACCCCTTAAACCTGCACAATAAAACGTTCATATTATTTTGTGCTCAGCTTACAACATTTATCAATACATAGAACACACGGTCGTTATGCCGTACATTCCCTAAAGATTCAGAGTCCAGTATACAGATAATGCTTCATCATGCTTATTGAGCTAATTTGGCAGATTTGTGTGCATACCATTCACGATGAATAATACAAAGAATTATTTTCCTCACAACACTACTACTTTTGCGAATTCATATGAGTTTTAAGTTGAACAATTCACTACAGCATGCCAGAAACTAATTTTTAGCTTACAAAATTGCAATTTAAATAAAATAAATGATCCCAGGCGCTTTTGATACACCATCACATTAGAAAATGAACTTTGCTTTCTAAATTGTAATACTTACTGTAGTCTAACTTGTTTTTGTAAGCTAAAATTCGTTCAAGGCATACTGTAGCTAATCATTCAAGTTAAAATACTGGTTCACAAAACAAAACTTGTGTACTTACTACCCAGTATGCAAAAGTTTGTTTTCAAATTAAACGCATTTTTCTGACATTGTTTCAATATAGTATGCTGCTAAACTGATTGGGAGTGTTCCTTCACTTTCTACCTATCTCTTAGCAACTTGTACAGTAAATGACACCTGGCTATGTTCAAAATTTTGTATGCATTACAGTAGTTCTGCATAGCATTGCATGCATAATTGCTTTTCTATGAACATTGAAATTGATTTTTGATCTATGCAAATATTTCACTGAAATAAGGTGAACACAAAATAATATGACGTTTTATTGTACAGGTTCAAGGGGTTTAAAACGGGGGTCGATAATATGAAAAAACAGTACAGAACAAAACAACCTTTTGCCAGGTAAAGTGCTGCTTGTCATCTCCTTTTCCATGCTTGCGCACTTTTTCCATGAACACTTTACTTGTCATCTCCTTTGCCATGCTTGGGTACTTTCTCCATGGACAAACTAAAACAAGTTTCATATATAAACTTTTTTCATTGCCCTTTAGGGCATTTTTTATAAACTAGTCCTTTCCTTTTTGCAACTGCTGTGCAACTATGTAGAAAGGGGGGGGGGATACATTTTGATTAAAATGAAATATTTTTTGCCATTAATAATTAGAGCAAATTACTTTGCTACATTGCTACAAATATTCAGGATCTTAAAAATCCTACAGTATACTCAATATTCAGTAATCCTACAGTATACTCAATTAGCATAAAAATTCTTCCAATTATTCTAATCACTTGGAACAGGCTCCCTTGGTCGTTTTCCCCAAAGGTTTAGGCGTTTTCGTGAAAATGGGATTTTTTGGTGGAAAAAGTTCCCACTAGACCTCGGTTAAACATATTATAGGGATGGCACTGCCGTGCCTACCCTGATTTGTTTTTTTTGTATTTTCTGTTAGTGAAGCAGTATACACTGCTAATTGTTAATACAATATAATGCAATCATTGTGCGTTACTAAATGATTTTTGTTTTTAAAGATAGTCATATTTTCTTCTTTTTGTTTCACAATCACAAGAATTTTTCAGAAAAAACAAAATAAACCCAAACAATGAAAAAAAAAACCATTGTCAAAACTGTTTTAGAATTTTTCATTCTCTAAAAGGCTTGCTTATTCTTGAGCTTGCGATCTTATTTGAAAATCAGTTTTAGTAATACCATTTCGAAGCATATTCCGTATTGCTTTGTATCCGTGATCAATTTCTATCATGCATAATGAATCAGAATAACACTTATAAAGCTAAGAAGCTCGATGCAGAAATTGTTACAAGCAACACAGACAAGTCAAGCTAAAATTTTATCAATACGTGGCCATTTAAAATTTTACTAGTTTTATCGATTTAGCTTCAATTGTTTAGCTTTGCTGAGATTAACTGAAGCATCGAAGCCGCTACAGTATTCCGAGTTCAAATGAATACTAATGGTTTTTGAGAATAGAAATCTTCAATTTGGATGCGATCTCATCGTCGATTCCTACGTTATTAATGATTAATTTACAATCTCCTAAACAGAATTTAGCTATAAAGTTGGAAGTTTCCGCATCATGCATTTAATGGAATCCTACATCTTATGTCTCCTATTTACATGAATTCAGGTTTCATCATTTCCAAAACACCACAGACGAAAGAATTTTATATCAGGAAACATTAAATCTTAAAATGTTAAGGATTATACATACACCGGCCAATGAATTAGAAACCTTCGTTCAATATGGTATTGACCCTCCTTTGGCTGTCATACGCGGTTTGGCATGGGCTCTACAAGGTGTTGCAATGCAGGTAAGGTAATCGCAGACCATGCATTCGTCAGAGAAACCTTCAGGTCCTGCAGAGTAGACGGAAGCGGATGCCTTCGACGAATGTCTCTTTCCAACATGTCCCAAACATTCTCGATCGAATTCAAATCCGGACTTTGCGCTGGCCACGGCAGATGTTGCAACTCGGTGTCATATTCATTGAAGTCTGCCGTCAGTTGCTCCACCTCCGACCTTCAGTTTTGCCGCACAATGCGTCTCAGACGACGTCGGTCCCCGTTTGTGTTGATTGTTTTTGATCCACAATTCTGCCGTTTCGACAATTCTTGCGGATTGAACACCTTGGAGCCCTGACCTTTTGAGATACCGGTCAGTTGTACTGTCCTGGAAATCGTAGCTCCAGCTAGACGGGCTCCCACAATAACTCCTTTTTGGAACTCAGACAGGTCTGCTGTTTTCCCCATTTTTCTCAACTTGAGCAGCTGCAGCTTGTTCCTACCCTGTACCTGCAGCTTGGAATGAGCATGTACCTCACATGATTGCATCATTTGCATATCACAATCGTTTCTGACCTGTGACCCCGCTTTACATATCAGTACAGTAATTCATCACGGGTTTCTAATTCATTGGCCAGTGAGTGTATAAACAATATTACTAATATTAAGCTTTTAATTCAGATTAAAACAAACACCAGGAGAAGGTCTATTTTGTAAATATGTCTAATTAACACACAAAAAGCATATAAATGCGCCTCAAATCTATAAAAAATTACTCATCTTGAAAGACTTGAACAATTGAATTTTCTAAAAATCAATTTAAAAAAACAAACAAACTGGATTGCAGACTTCGATAACTATTTAAGCTATTTGGATAACATTACGCTTCATCTAAAAATAATTTTAATTTCAATGTTTCCGGCTCGGTGGCCGAGCGGTTGGGGCCCAAGCTTTCTATTCTCTACCGAGTTGTGGTTTCGAACCCAGCTACGTGTCTTATTTCTGTGTCTTGAACTTTGATCCAATTCACTGTAAAGAAATAACATTTAAACATCTAAGGCAAATGTCAGCATGCTTTTTTAAGTAGCTTATTTCTGTTGGATTATGTTTCATGATTAATATATCCAATTACAGACGGAGATGTTGAACAACCTTTCCCATATTGTTTTACAAGATGGTTTTTACTTTACATGTTTTTACATTTCTTGTGGACTTATTTTGTATCTTATGTATTGCTAACATATGTTTGACTGCATCTTTAAAATCAAATCCCATATTCCAACATAACTAAGATTCTTCTTGTCCCTGGATTAGAACAGAGACTTAACCACCAACAGCAATTAATTGAAATCTCTATTAAGATATACTATAATATTTTTTGCACCAATACGTTAAGTATGTAGGTTTACACTCATGCTTTCTGTAAGACTTCCAAACTGAAATTTTTAGTAATGCAATCAATCGAAATGAGAAAAATTTAATAACATTCTATTTCTCGCTATTCGTGTTAAGAATAGCGCAACAGCATCCCATTCTATTGCGAAAATTGCTGCCTAACAATTCTATTGTGAAAATTGCTTTTGTAGCAGGATAAACTCATTTTCGCGTTTCGAAATAACCTGATAGAAAGCTATATTCATATAATCCAATATAGTGGAACCACGTGTTGTTCCGGTTTTATTGGAAATGGCATCAGACATAATAATGGAGTTTATGAGGGCAGAGGAAGGCATAATTGGGTATCGACTTTGCTTTGCAAACATATTGCAGATGTATACCATTTTACATCACTCGACTACATAAAGACCAGGGAAACCATATTCCTTTTTAAATATTCGTTTCATCATTCTTGTAATGGATGTAATCATAATTTGTAATGGATTTTCATTGCAACCATTCGAAAAGATTAACTGGGCTATCATAACAGTCGATGAATATTCAACATAAATTGAATTAAGGGAATGGTTTAAATAAGTTAGCTATTTTACTCAAAGGTCTCTTTTTTAAAAGTGATTTAATAAGGGTATCCAGTCAAGAGAATTAAATGAATCACAAGGGTACGAAAGAATGATTGCAGTCTCTCTGCTCTCCTCTACTACCACTTGTACGATTTGAGAATTTTCTCAGAAATTGATCGATTTCGAAAATCTAATTTCGATGTCGCCGTTTCCACGTTCATAGAGCAGAACCTTAAGCTCTCCTTTTGCAAACACTGATTTAGTAGGGCAAAGAAATCAAGAAAGGAAAAAGAAACTCTCTCGCCCTCGCCGTGACGTCGGATTGTTTCTCCGTTGCCCGGCGACCGATACTCGAGATGGATTGGTTGGTGCGGAGCTCTCACCGGCAAATGATGGGAGGCAGCAGGCACCGACCGCTCTTGTTTACACTTCGGTGCCATATCATATCCGATTTAAAATATTTCTTATAGAGCTCGTTATTATTAGGATAAAAACGAAAGAGAAACCCTTTCTTGTCTTTTTAAGATGCTCATAAATCAAATTGAAAATTTAAGCAGCTTTTGAACCAAATGAACGTATAAGTCTATTGACCTCAGTATAACTCCCAAGAAAAGTCTATAAAATTAATTTATAAAGCAATAGTTGGTTATTTCGTTATTTTATTTTTTATGTTAAAATAGTAAACGTTAATGACGATAAAATTTGATTTAGATTTGGAAACTGTTCCGATCAATAGTAACATCATATAGTAGCGGGCTTTATCTCTAACGATACTTCTTGAGAGCCGAAATTTAAATGTATAATAGATTTGAGAATATTTCAGCAGAATCTTTAAATATTTTTTTCCCGAACGACCTACGCGATATTGTATCGCAATGAATGGCGGCCATGTTGAGCTGTATTAAAGCAGCTGCTTATAATCGTAACAGATTTCAGTATACAATAGTCTGCTTTTCTGGCCCAGTTTATTGTTATTTATGACAATCTGACATGGGACTATGTTATATTCTTATATTTATGGTCATTTATCTAGCGGCATTTAAAATATTGAAAAAAAATTGATAATTAATTCCAAAATTCAGCTGATATAACAGAATTTCCAAATACATTATTTCAGTTATTAAAGAAATTTGTCTCCTCTGCAATAGAGTACCCTTTAAAATGCGTTCTTTGCTATCGCTGAGATAATAACGTTTTTGGAAACGACCCAAACTTCCGAAACATGATTTCCGATAATTCTCCACAAGCTGAGAATTTACGACGAAGATACAAAAGAAGTCTGATGGCTGTGCACTGCCGGACTAAAAGTTTGCTGGCGATTTTCCCCCTTTCTTATTTTTTTGGGGGATAGGCGGGGAGAAAGAGTTTGAGTGAAAGCGGTAACAACCGGATGCAGTCACCATGGCAACCGTTGCAATGGCGGCTGAAAACTCGAAGGAGGAGAAGCATAATGGCGGCGACGGAAACCGGGACCGATCGATAGAACATTTGGAGGGAGAGTTCACAGGGAACGAAAGAAGGTTCCTCACTCGGCCAATGGAAGATCCACACAAGCTACGACGTTTATCTCCTTTCTCTCCGCGTTGTCTTAGGAGAGGAAGCTGCCGCTTGATAAGTTGTAGGAAGCGATTTAATAGCTTTAAAACTCGCCAATTACCTGCTGACAATGGATTCTTGGAAAGCCGCTTTCTCCGACGCTACAATTGGGTACACACTGGTGCAATGAACCTTTCATTTTGCATTTGCGAAACATGCGCCCATGCCATCATCAAACGTGATCCCTTAACGCAACAACGCTAAATTAAATTCTATAAAAGCGCTTTTTATTCTACGGAGTAGCTGAAATTACCTTATTATCAGCATTGTTTAATAAACTCATGTATATTACGACTTCCAAATACGCTCCATCAACCACTGTCGACCTTCTATTAACTCCAACACGACTTATAACTATATCTCCTATCTTACGAGAAAAAAATTCGAAGTTGTGTCAATACTTATCCACTTGGTAATCAGAATGACAATTTTGCTTTGTAGTTAATTACAGGAGTGATCGCCCTAATAGCTACAATTTTAAACGTATTATTCATTAGAGAAGGTACTTAATTTTTGTTCAATCGCCCGTAAGTGAAATTAAATCCACTATTTCATTGCCGGAATAGCCCCACAATCCAATATAAAGGTAATGACCCTTTCTTTGGGGTAAGTCGTATATGAAATGATGGTACTGATTCTGATACATCTGCCGAACATTACGAAAATAACAGTTATTCTTTTATCTAGATGCAAGTCCGTTAAAATTGGTGGCCTTACATTTTTATAAACATATTTTGACGAACCAACAAACACCTAGTCTTGGATCCTTCAGGACACATGCTACAAACTATTTCCAACCTAATTTTCATAAGATTTTTTTTTACCATAGTATCCTTGAAAATGTTACGCTCAAATATGATGAACATGTCTTTCTTGACGTTTTACTGTAGCATGTAAAAGCGATAGAAATGAAAAACCATACAAAAACCATATATAATAAACCTTCATTAATTCGTAAAAGAATGTAGTGGCAAGGAATAGTCCACTAATAGGCCTATTTTATATAACTACTGTCCACTAAAGAAATTGGACGAATGAAACATTAAAAAAATGCGAATTGAGACAATTCTTCAATGTTGCGCTAAGCAAGAAGAAATAATTTAATCTCCCTTATGAAAAACCAACTTTATCAATATTACTTCTATTTGAACGTTAGCGTAATCAAATAACTTATTTTTTACATTTAAACCCATTGTTTTACTTTTTAAATTTATGTTTGGACACTTGTTTCAAACATTGTCTCGGGTTGCTGCGCGACGACCAACTTCTTCCATCGAAAGCGCGGCTCAAAAGCAATCAGGCTTTTAAGCCATCAGATCGCATGATTGCGCCTGAAATCTGAAGATTAGTTATGGTTATGTTATGGCAAATTAAGCGAGATTAAAACCGCTGTTATGTTTAGGAACTCCGAAATGTTCGATTAAAAACGCCCATAACAGACTTTTAAAACATGAAATTTGTATTTTCACAGAATTATGGTAACATTTGCTTCCATCGGGGTTTTCATATTAATTGTTTTTAAACCCTTGGGAATCTCCTACTTCTTGAGAGGAAACGAATCTCTTTGAAGTATTAAACTAAATATTTATTTATTTATTTATTTATTTATTTATTTATTTATTTGTTTAATTGAATTAAATTATTGATACAAAAATTTAAAGATGCCCAAAGGGAGTTGGTATGGTACAAGACCGACTAGTAGGCTCCCCTGGGCACCGTCGAGAATCAAGGAATTTAATTTAAAAAAAGTAGCCCTGCTGTTTCTATAACAATGGCAAACCGTCTCAAAAAATGCAGTTTATTCGAAGACTATTGGCTAATTGGTCGTCATCAAAATTGGAGAAAAAAAATGAAAAGACTTAATTTTTTAAAATTTTAGCTATTTAAAAAGTTATATTTTTTTTTAATCACTTAAAAGTTATTAATATAATTTTGTTTTCTCAGTTTTTTTAATGTTTAGAATAATATCTTATAAAACTTCATAAGTGATGTATACAACATTGGGCCGATTTTGTTGGAATATTATCCTCTTATTTAAACTAGAGGACATATATTGAAAATTGTACTATAGAAAACTGATGGACAATCGGAAGTCAATTTATTTTTTCCTTCGCTCTCGAAGAATTTGGAGCTATTTGGAACCGACACTTTGAACAAATGGAAAGACATATTTGGGCGATTGGATGTTTGGAACAAGGTCGCCGTTTCCATTCCTTAAAATCCATTTTTTTATTGCCCTTCACGATTTCACATATGACATGGCACACGGTTCAAATTTAGAATGGCCTGTTGAGTCATTTATTTGTAGCTATCGTTCTGAACTGAGATCAGGGTAATGGAACGGAAAAAAAGAAGAAATCAAAGAAATTGCCTAATGCCGTCGTCATTTGACTTGTCGTAATTTTATTTCTAGTCTTTTATTTCTGAAAGAATCTTAATAATGGATGCATTGAAAACAATTTTTCTTGCACGTGAAGAAAATATTTAAAAATTTTCATATTCTGTAGAATCCACAGAACCGTTTTTCTCGTTTTTATTTAATTTTATATTTTATTGTAAATATAAAGATAATTTGAATTAGACTTTCCCCTTCAAAAATTATCTCTTTAATTTCTTTTTTTTTTCTTTTCACTTGGAAGTATTATAATTAGCAATTGAATGAACATGCGATATGAACATATAACTTCCTTAATTTAATATAAAAATAATTAAATAAAATTTAAAAATCTTCTGTTCTAAAAAGTTGGTTCATCAGTGGAAAGTCATCAGAAAAACTCACATCAATTTAGACATCAATTTAGACATCAATTAGACATCATCTAGACCTCAAAAGTTGGATATCATCTAACCCAAAATTGTGAACCAAAAGTGACTTTTCATCATCATCATTTTATTATTAAGCTTATTTTAAAATTTTATTTAATTATCTTTACATTAAATAAAGGAAGTCATATAGTTATATCACATATCTCTTTAATTGCTTTGTAATCAAACAAATTTGAAAAACCTGTTTGTTAAATTATTGCGAAGTTGATTTCATTTTCCAATGATTTCGTATCCTATCAGAACAGGAACAATATTTAAGTATTCTGTATCATCCAATGTCCCTTTAAATGTAGTCAATTTATCTCAAGATCTATTATTGCTGGAAATGCAAAGTTCTGTTAATGTTCAACAGATCTCTGAAATGTGCAAGTTTTAAAATCGATCAAGAGCTGTCAGTCCGTTCATGAGATGTCAAAATTTTTAAACGTTAAACCATTAACGTCTAGCAACATTTCACATTGAACATCATCCTTACATTTACAAATGTCAGCAGAAACTTCTTTTATCACTTAAATAATTAAGAAAGCTTAATCATCTCCCAATATCTGAAAAGAAAGCTCAGTGAGGTTTTTATTTAAAATGTTTAATATAAATCATACAGAATACAGAATAATACGATATTATTCAAAAATTGTAGTTCATGAAATAAACCGATCTATCTTGCAGAATAAATTTACGTTAAATGGGTATTTTTTGTAAAATTACAAAGCGAGTTAAAATTAATATTTGAACTCTCGCTTCATGTGATTTGGGTACTTATTCATCAGAGTACAAACTCGTAAGAAAAATAATAATAATCAATCAATCAATCAATCAATCAATCAATCAATTTATTTCAATATATTCTTACTATATTGCTCAACAGGCATAAGCCCAAAACGAGCAATAATTACAAATAAAATAAATAATATAATCACAAGCAAAAACAGACCAAACCAAAACGTTGTTATAATAAATACAATAGACAAATAAAAATAACTTAACAAATAAACAATAACATTATAAAATAAAAACAGAATATAATATGATACAAATTAATTCCTATTAACAATTGTATTACTAATAAAATTCTTAAAATATTTAAAATTACAGTCACCTAGGTCAATATCATTAAAATAGTAATTAAAAAATGATTGTGCTCTATTAAAAAATGTACCTCTGAGATAATCAGTGGTAAGTCGATATGTAAGAAATGTTTTTTTTATTCTAATAGGTCGAGGTGGAACAAAGAAATTAAGTTGTGATAAGAAATTAGGACAATTATAACCGTTATAATTATTATTGTTATAATAATAATAATAATAATAATAATAATAATAATAATAATGTGCCATATTTTGATTATTGCAAACTTTAAGCATGAACATTCATCAATTTCATTTTCTTAATTATTTAGAGTATTAAATTGAAATAGCATGGAATTTTCCTTACCACTTTATGTATGTAAAGTTTCCATGAAGACAACGATGAAAATGCTAATTGCCGATCTCTAAAAGTAATTAAGTGAAAGTAGATGAATTTTGAAAACGAAAGCTTAGGAAGGAACCGTAGATCATATTCTTTCAAGTAACAGATAACTTTTAAAAAATACTACATGGAAATTTCAATTATCTAAAAAACGATTAATCTAATTTCAGTAACTGTTTGTGGTCCATTTAAAAATCGCTCATTTTAATTTTGCACTAAAAATCATTCTTCGTCTTAACATAAAAATGACTGGCTAAGTATAAAGCAGTCGTTACTTGTGATTGTTTTCAAAATTCTTTCACTTACAAGAGGAAGCATTTACGTACTATTTCCGGAATAATTTCGTGCTACAAATTTTCATGACAAAAACAAATTTTCCTCTTTTAAATTTTCATTTTTTTAAATTTATACACGCTTAAAATTACCAAAAAAATAGCAAAAAATCATAAAAACGTTATTATGTCTGAGCGAAAACAGAAATCGGTGAGGTAAATGTTCAGAATGTTATTTAATTTGACATGGAATTAGCCTATTCATTATCACTAATTTAAAAAAAGTAATTATAAAAATAGGAAACGGCATTTTTTTACGATGAAACAAGGGTAGGCTTCCAAAAATTCGTGTCGAACACCATATGGCACCTTAAGGCAGAATGGCGACAGGCGTTGCATCTGTAAGACTAGCAGCAGAGAGTAATCTCAAAATAGAGGAAAGGAGAGGACAAATGAAGGCGGTATATATGCAAAACTACATAACATATGGATTATATAGGATAGGGACTCTTGAAAGCATGAATGAGTAACAATAAATTATAAGGAATCGTTGTCTATAAGATAAAAAGAAAAAATAGGGTTTAAACTTCAAAATCTTTAGACTATTAAAATTACCATTGCTTCTTGGAAAGATGGCCAAACTCTTGTTCTGTAGGCTAATGTAAAGAACCTTCATTTAACAAAAGTTGAATCAGTCAGTGGAGAAAATCAAGCTCCTCTGAGCGGAAATATTGTAAAACAAATTTAAGAAAGAAATTAAGTCCAAATTTACTTTGATTAATGCCCCCGTTTATAGCTCTGAGTGTTTTCAACAGACGGGTACATTTCTTGATAATAAGCGAAGAGATTCATACCAACGGCAGGATTCGAGAACGCGACCTTTGGTGTCAAGGGCGATCGTCCACATCATTGCAACACCTGAGGTAGCGTTATGTTGCTTTTGCACGTTTTATTTATTTTAAAAGCTGTATAACGACCTGAAAAAATAAACTATATTGAAGGTGTCGTTGCCTTAACCTCACGATTAATATTGCTACAAACAGCAGCAGCAGCCTTAAGAGATAAAAGTGAATTCGGCTGCTCCCCTTAATATAAATTTATGGCTCGGAGCAAAAGAATTTTCGTTGGAAAATGTTATTCCATATTTCAAATGAATGATTCTATTCTCGTGTTGTTTTCATTCCTTAATTCAAAATTTCACTGCATTGAAATTAGAGTGAAAATTTTGATTACAGTACTCGTAGTAATTAAGTTGGGGAGGAAAGCATGAATTGTTAAAAGAGCTAACAATTACATTTCTCGTTCGCGGTTTTTTTTTTCATTAGGGAAGTGAGTTAGCCACAACTGATAAGGAAAGAACTCTGAGGAAATATCAATGGATAATGTAAGCTTGAAGAATTTTCTGGAACTCTCTCTTCTTATTATTGGTATTAATCAATGCTTTTGCTTCTTTATGAGTGGAAATATAATTCATGAAATGCATTTTAAATATGTATGAGCCATGTGCATTATGCAACCTAAATTTCAAAGATGCATTTAATTAATGTTTAGTGATGGAGATATTGAAATAGAACCTTGCAAAATTAGTGCGTTGATCTTCTCTAGAATGTCCAGGAAAGTAACTACATGTACCACCAATGCAAAACTGCGTAGGGCAACTTATTAGATTTTAATTTTTCTCCGAGGTAAATTAAAAACTTTGCTTTGGAAAACATTCATAAAATTTTAAAAGACAAACTGGGGTTAACGGATATGACCCTATTACTATTCTATTTTCAAAAATGGCGAATACAATTTCTCATTTACCAATTAGACTGGTTAAATTTAGCTACAGGTGGATAATGTGTACTTGTCATCTATTTCTATATAAAACGAGAACGGATGACACCTGTAACCTCATTTTGGGTGGAGCATCCCACCACTGACGGTTAGCGAAACTTGTTGGTTTTCGTGTTTGAAACCCTATCGAGCCACACCCCGCACCGCACGAGAATTGGCCCCACGGGAACCTTAAAAAAAAAGGAAGAGACCTTGCCACCGCTAGCAAAAACGCTCGTTAACTTAAGTTGCCAACAATACCATTAATATCGCATAGAAGTAATTCATTATACAATCGAAGTTTGTCACGCAATTTTGCGGCGAATTATAGCTGGTGAGGGTTAAGGGTTTTAAATGTTTTATAATTTTATTTATTTTTAACTCTATGAAAGTAAGCATCCGAGCTCAAAAATAAATTTTTTTTCAGAATTTTGCCAACACTAATCAAAGATTAAAGCATTTTAAATTAAGGAACTCGTTAAATGCTTATACAGAATTTTTTTACAAGTTATATTAACAAATACGACAAACAATTCCATGCGAAAGATTATAATCTCTGAGCCAACTTAGGCTATGTCAACTGCTAGAACTTATGTAATAATCTAGGATGTTACATATTCTTTTTCAAAACGAATGTAAAAAGTTCTTTATTAAAATACAAAAATGGTTTATATTCTGCCTCTTTTGTCTACTTTATTATTTTTCTTTTGTTACCTTATAACTTGCAGCATGCTAATTTTCTCCTTTGTCCTTTTTTCAAAGGAATTTAATCTCGGAAGAAAGTTCTTAAAGGAGCTCTTTTCGCCCTTCATTTCTTTCTAGATAATATTGAGTTGGCAGGGAATATCTAGATGCAATGTTAGCCAATCCCTATTTTTCTTCTTTTGGGTTTAGAACTAAGTATAAAGGGTATTAAACTTTTTTTTTTTTATTTAACTTTCATTTTGTCTTACAAAAACTGTTCCAGCAATGGAATTCTTTTAAAGTCGCCAACAAAGCTTAGTTCTTGCCAAAATCTGTCGCTGCTGAATAATTGCATCCATCTTTATCAGAAAATACGCGCGATTGAAGACTAATGAGAAAGCAATGGTTACACCATGTGCTCTCTCGCGCTTTAATAAAGTGGAACGTTCTTAAAATTCAAATATTTGATTCCAAATGTAAATGCCTCAAATTAACCAAAACTAATAATAAAGCAGTATCTTGTTCAATTTGCTTGTTAATAATGTCTAGGTCTTTGGGATCAAAGATTTTAAACAGGATATTTCATCCACATAACTTCGTATATATAGGGTGATCCAAACTTATCCAGCATAATTGTTTAGGAACATTGTATGGTTCAAATGGAACAAAAAATGTCCTATAAACATTACATCTAGTTTCGATCGTGTGTGAGATATCGACGTTTGTCTATTTTCTTGTAGAGTTGTTAAAGCAAATAAATAAAACATCTGAGAGTGCAGATCAGTTTTATTCTGCATACTGACGGGACATCACATTGAACTACAAAACAAAATTAAAATGATACATGGAATAAGAATAAGAAGAAAGTAACCTCAATATGGTTGCCCCCAGTTCCAATGCACTGGTTACCTCTTCGGACAACTGAGCTGGTAGCTGCCACAATCTGATCGGGTGCAATTGCTCGATTACAGGCTTGAATGGATGCAATGAGCTCATCTCTGGTGGTGGGCGGATTGCTGTAGAACTCCTTCTTCAGTGTACCCCACAGAAAAAAATCTAATGGGGTGAGATCCGGTGACCTAGGAGGCCAAGCCACTGGGCCACCTCTACCGATACATCTGTCCGGATATCTGACATTCAACCAGTCTCACAATGCGCTACCAAAGTGGGCCGGGCATCCGTCCAATTACAATCGGAGGTTTCTTCGTACATAAAATAAAAGAAAATAGACAAACGTCGATATCTCACACAGATCGAAACTAGATGTAATGTTTATAGGACATTTTTTGCTCCATTTGAACCATACAATGTTCCTAAACAATTATGCTGGATAAGTTTGGGTCACCCTGTAAAGATTAATTACATGTTGGTAAATAGATGAAGTGGTGACAGCATATAGTAATGGGCCTAGGCCTGATCTTTGGATAACTCCTCGTCGAGATTTGGCTATAATTGGGGATTAGCATATATCCTGTATTCTCTATCAGAAAGGTAGTTCTTTGATTAGTCAGGTATGGATCTGTAATATACAAGGCTCGAAGGTCACTTATAAGTTGTTCCCGAGAGACTGGTCAAATGCTTCGGATTCATCAGTCTGGAATAGGACAGTATTTAAATTTTGGTCGTATGCTTTGACTATTTTGATGTAGAGTGCAGTGTGTACCCATTATACTCAAAATCCAGGGCAATAAATCATTTTGTTGGAGGGGTATACGGGTAAGTAGTTTATTGAAAATGATTTTTTCTATTAATTTGGTTAATGGAGGTAGAGCTGAAATGGGACGATAATTTTCTTTTTGGTTTGTTTTTTGTTTTATAAATTGTCGCTGTTTTTAGTAATTTTGAGAAGGATTTCTCCGAGATGATAGTGAGACAAAGATGGGTATTAGTTATATCAGTTAGTTTGAGTTTACTGCGAATTGAGTATAATTGTTTTAAATAAAGGAATTTAAAATATAATGGCCGTGTAATAACAGACGTTGTTGCCATGTGATGGGGGAGACCGGTTCATCAGTATTTGTTGGGTTGTTTAACCAATCTAGATAAGGTTTGTGCTGGTCTTGAGGTAATTTGTGAGGGTTAGAGTGACAATTTCCGCGTATTATTTTTCCATGGTTTCTATTGGATGAGTTTGATAGGACCATATATTTCTTTTAAAAGTAGAGTTTGCGTTTTTATAAGTTTGTAAGTTTAGGTGTTTGTTTGTTTTTTGATATAGTAAGTTTCGTAAGTCGAAACTTTGGTTTTCCGAGCTTGTGAAGTGAATATTCCACCATCTTTTATAATATCTCAAGCAGAATCTTGCTATTGAATTGCATCTACAAATGTTCCTAAGTATCAATTTTAGCCTTTGCTCTTTACATTCGAACACGGACATTAACTGCAGCAGGTTGACCCTGCTTTGTTTTTCATGTTACCGGACTCTTGAGAGAAGAAAGGAATTTTTTAATCGCAATCGATCCACACTGGAGCTGACATTCACTTAATTGCTCGTCTTACATTCCAGAAGAATTTTTTAATGAAAAATGTAGATTTTCTCTACTTATCTTTTAAAATTAATTAACATTCAATAATACTGCAGAAAGCAAAAGGAACTGGAGTTGATCAATACTGCGGAGGGGGAAAAAAGTTAAAGCGCGTTAAAAATTAATTAAAAATTGAAATTTAATCGAAGCTTTTTTAATGCTATTACGTCTCTTAATATAATTTGTCACAGATGTTTGAATTCCGATAATTTCAGAGAGTAATGACTTCGTGTTCCGAAGCTCCAAATTCTATCGGCACAGCAATTGAGCAATTATCTATTTTATAATCTTAATTTATAAGTTATTGTCTCGTTATTTTCTTTTATAAGTTAAAGAATAATGATATATTTAAATCATAAAAAAGCTTAATGAATTAAAAAATGCTTTCGTGACGACCTTGGATGAAGATGAGCTTCGAACAAATTCACAAATAGCCACAATACTGAGAAAATCTAAGAAATTTTCATTTAGACCTATACAAAGTCTGTTCAAAACTTTTTTACAACATTATACATGGTTGTCTCTTTCAAAGCAGCCCCCCTTACAATGCACTATTCCCATCGCTTCTGCCACTGTTAGAATGCTCCCTATAATTCGTTTTTTGGGATAGGGCGTAGCTGGCTCTGCGAATTCCATTTAGTCTTATCTACATTTTGAAAACGATGTCTTTTTAAGGTGATTTTCAACTTTGAAATGTCTGCTAGGGCCAAGTCTGAAGAGTATGAAGATTGGGGAAGAACGGCCACTTATTTAGCGGCCAAAAATTGGACAATAAGCAGACACAAGTGACTTGGTGCGTTGTCGAGCGACTTGATGCGTTGGTGCGTTGTCGTGAAAAATTTTGGACCCAGCTCTTGTTTTTCCATAGCTCAGTCCAGCTTGACTTAACAAAATGGTGACTGCCTGAGTTCACTTTGGTAGCTGTAGATCGCCAACGAATAAAGGTGGAATGATGCACCAAATATCATTTTATTACCAAAGGTTGTACTAGCTTGCGCTACTTGCAGGAGCTCAATCGGTGCAATGGTACGTTCGCCATGGCAAAAGTCCGATAAAATAATCGATACGAATTGAAATCGATCATGAAAATATAATCGTGACATAAAATGAAAACCTTAAACTATGAATGCTCATTGCAAAACTGCATGACACGGAAAAGTAACAACGAATCCTCGTTTATTCAGTTGATATTCAGAATGATTGACTAGAAGTTAACCCAGATAACCTACGTATATTGTTAAGTTATTACGCAACGTATTTAATTGTTATTATTATACAGCGTGAACTAAGACAGTAGGGACAAACTTCAGGGAGCAATTCTTCACAAGAAAAGTAACAAAAAAAATTCATATCAACATATGCCTGGAAAGCCTAGTTTCCATAGAAAAGGCAATAATTGTATGCACGATAACAATACAGAGTTGTTCTTTTTTTTCTGTTCAGAGTTAACTTTTGAGTCATAGTCGTGCAGCAGAGGTATAATGTTCCTGATCCGTATAAGGAACAAACCGAGATGATTTTTACATACGGAGAAGCAGATGGGAATGGTCGAGAGGCCGCACGGATGTACCAAGAAAAGTACCCCGACAGACAAAATGTTTGCAACTATCTTTCAGCGTTTTTTGTGAGAAGTGGATCCTTTGATGGAAGAGGCGAACACGGAGGGTAATTTTTTTAAACCCTCTTGACTTTTACTCTAGGAGCACCTTAAAAATATTCCTTATGCGGAGACACTTGAACAGGGTGTCAATGCATCCTGCGACGCCATTCGGGTACAGGCTGGAACATTCGAACGAGTGCGGCAACACATGATGCGACGTGTAAACGCTTGCATTACATCCCAAGGAGGCCATTTCGATCATCTTTTGTAACGTTGATACAATTACTGCCACAGTGATGTCATGTTTCTGTACTGATTGATCTGTTAAAGACAAACCGTCCATTTCCGGACGTATGTTCATGTGAGATTTTTTTGTTCCTTTTCTTGTCAGGAATCACCTCTTGAAGTTTGTCCCTATTAATTTGTTGTTGTGAGTGTTCTGTCCTTAGATAGGTCCAGTATATACTAGGGAAATGAGAGTAATGCAGTGGTTTCCCGTTGCTTTCCGCATGATGAAAAGATTATAATGAAAAAGGGGCAAACACAAACATCCATGCCCTCGGCGGGATTCGAACCCGCGACTCGCTGGTTTCGAGACCTGCGCCTTAACCCCCCTCGGCCACCGAGCTGGCCTATTTTAATTTACCCTGTATATAAAAGTACGTAAATGAAATGGTCTTCAGATAATATTTTGTATAAGATGCCAACTTGCTGCACATAAATTATTTAAGTAGCTATGTAAAAATAGGAAGAGACAATTCAACCTGGAATCAAAGCAAGGTTTTTAGATCAGAATCTTGGACCGGTAATTCAAAATGGTTGTTTTGTTCCCAGACTATGGGATTATCTTTTCATATTTGTTAGCCTTATATAACGATGTAGCTTTTAATGCAGACATATTAAACAGAAACTAATATATTAAAACGAACATTCTAGAAACGATTGCAGGCAATAGCGAAGTGGTATTGCGGAGAACATTCGATAAGATGGAGAGATGTGTTAGACACTTCCAACATTACTTCCAAGATTTTTATAAATATCAAGTGTCAAGTTCTTTCATTCGGTCTTTAACGTAATTACCAATTCGGTTTTGTTTTGTGAGCGATCTTGACATGTACTTACTCGACGATCTAGTTCATCTCAATGATGAAATGAAGGGGGGGGGGTCTCTTATCCACATATTCGTTGAATGACGATCTCCGTATGATTGAAATGCGTATTCAATCCAATTGTGGACAAGTGGATATTTTTTCTTCCTTTTAATTGTTCATATCCACAATTGGTTTGGTTCTTCATCCCAAAGATATTCGATACGATTCGGACCAGGTCTCTAAGCTAGTTAATCAAACTTTTTCATATCTATGATGACTCATCTTCTCAAAAGACACTTTTTATGACCTGAGCACTGAGCACAAGCAAAGGCGCTATATTGATGATACAAGATAGGAGCTTTTCCCCAAAGTACTGCCTTAATGCTGAAAGCGCATAATCATTTAAAATGTGTTCATTTTGCAACTTCGTCCAAAATGACTATTGGGCCCAAATGAAACTATGCAAAGCAACCACGTACTATAATATTGCGTACGCTAGACTTTTTTGTCTGAATGATACAGTCTGGAAGAACTGAATCCACGAATTGGATCCTTGAAGAATAGATCTTCAGTTGGATCATCAAAGAACGGATCCACGAGCCGTGTGAGAAAAAGATAGAGTGCGAACCTCATCTGTCTATACGACTCTTTTCCACTATTCTACAATCCAAGACTCGTGCTATTTTCATCAGTATTTGTTGATAATGGCTTGTAGAATTAGGTCACAAAGTGTAATTTTTACGTGCATAGTTCTACGCAGAAATCTTTTGTGTTGTTCTGTGAGTTTTGATAGTATACCAGGCTGTTTCTTGGCATATAGAGTCATTTTTCTTTCCTATTTACATATGAAGTTACTTACACAGTTGACTTAATAATTTCTAGAGTGATTTACGCAACAATTATTCTGTATAGGAAGTCTAATTCCTTTGCACGTGTCATCTTGTATCTTGTATTTCAACGTTTGCAATTTTCTGTTCGAAACTCCTCCGTGTGCATTTTCATGGCAGATTCTGTGATGTTTAGCATGCACATGTCTCTATTTGTAACTTCCATTTTAGAATAGATATTTCTTTTAGAGTAATGGAGATTTCTATTGCTGCTTTAAAAGCATTTTCATTGCAGCTTCAAATGCTTTTCATCCATTATGGAACATTTGCATAATTTCCATCTACACAACCTGGACAAATTAAGCAAAATTGGTCATCGTCGAGATTACCCACCTTATCAGGCTTCCTTTTAGATTTATTTTATGAAAAGAAATCTCTTCAGACGAAACCTAATAAATTAATTTAACCTTTTTAATGAGGTAAAGATTAGTGGCTATTCTCTCAATTATCTCGACTTGCTTTTAATTCTTTATTCCTTTAACGAATGATATTTTACTTTATCGGTCTTGAATTTTGAGGAAAAGTGAACAAATTGGAGACCATTTTGAAATTACATTTGTATGGTATGAATATTTAATATGTTAAGCTTAGTTTAATGTAGGTTCTACATTTTTAATGGTCATTCGTTTTGTGTTTATCGAACTGCAATTTGAGTTCATTTGGACCATCCTGTTCACTGCAAATAATAAGCTATTACAACATTACTGTAAACAACAACATTGTAATTGGCGTTTTCAACATTTGTGAGTTTAATAATATGACCATGGATTCTACCGGAGAGGGCTTGAGAAGCTGCCAAATCGTTGGAAACAATGTTTGGATTGCAAGGGGGGTTATTTCGAATAGCACGTGTGAAGGTGTCCTTTCTAGAGGTCCATTAAAGATGACCTCTGCAATCCGACATTTGATATGCAACGACCTGATACAATCAATCTTGTGTATCTAATTAATAATTAACAATTGTTTCAAGCTAGTCACAATAAATATCAAATGTTATTTTTAAACTTCAAATATTCTATTGCAATGGAATAGGTTTATGCTCATATTATTTTTGCAGCTTGAACTTTTCTCATTTCTCCTTTGCATTCGCCATATGTAATGAAGTTTCAGCCAATATTGTCGTCTCCGTTCTGTGATAAAGAAAGAGACTTTGCCTTTCAAAGTTATTCTCCTCTGTCTCACCAATATTAAGACAAAGATGAATCTAGAAAAGGGCTGTGCCTTCCTCGTCTTCTAGGCAGCGATGTGAATAGTCAAGCTCTTCTGAAACCAAGTAGCTTTCATTTTTCAATCGATTACCTGCCAAATACAATTCCAATGCACTGTATCTAAAAACATCAAGTTTGAAAATGAAATGAGATGGAAAAAAGGCCGAGAGGATTCTCTTCTAAGTTCAATTTCAACCTTTTCATACCAATTGACTCTCCAGACACGAAGCCCGTTATGGGAAAATTATCTCTTTCGATTTAGAGCCACAGTCTCTCTTTTTTTGCGTTCTTTTTAAATATGAATAAAAATTTCTTTTATTCTAACCGCAAACGTGTTAATCGTCGTTCTACTAATTTTTTTCTAAGTAATTTTTTCTGTAAATCTAAAAATGTTATATTTGATGCTCTGGGGAAAAAAGGAAATTAAAACGTTTGCATTGAAAATACGTGAATTTAAAAATGAACTGTTACCATGGGAGAATACATAAATCCAACGAAACGTGCCCATTAATTATTAGCTTTCATACGCAATAAATTTGAATACCTAAGTTAAAATTAATTTCAATTTGCGTAATGAAGAAATTTAATTGCTGCTTTAAGTATAATTAGCAACAACTATTGCAACGAATTGCTGTCCCCATTAACAGTGGTAGGAAACAATAGCAGCTGCTCGTTGCATTCCATTCCGAATAGAAACTATTCCGGGAATGTCGCTTCATTTGCGGGGGAAATCATTTTATTGAAATTACTGGAAATATCGTAGTGAAACCCACTTCTCTTTTATTCTTTCATTTATTTATTCATTCACTTGGCATAGCCTCTAGATAGGCCAGTACATTTGAGGGGAAGGGAAGATTATTAAATTCTGTAGGTTGGTGAATTTAATCATCTAATCAGTGATACAAAATTTACATTTAACGAGGCTTTGAAATATTGTTGAAAGAAGTTCTTTACCATTTACTCAGATATACAGTAATATTATTAGGGACCAACAACATATCTTCAGCTTTCTTGAAAATACATTCTCAACTTGTGTTGAAATCGCAATTTCATAAAAGACGACAAATTGAAAATTACTCCTCTTTCATATAGTCTAGTATATAAGAATTATATCAGTATTGTAAGTCAACAGATAGTTTAAATTAGTTTTATATAAATCACAATTTTCAGAGCATAAATGTCGTTTTTTTTAAAGTTTTTTATCTTTAATGTTTTTTTTAATGTCTATGTTACTCTTGAAAATAGCGCCTGTGTTCAGTCACTCATGCACTTCTTTATTTGATTGGAAAATGTTCCCATACACTATTATATTGCTTCTTTTTTTTACGATTGTTCCACACAATAGAAGATAGAATTTTACTTCTCCTTCGTGCAGGTTTACAAGAGGCCAACCATCTTCGTGCTCCTGTTATCACGCCACAGGGTCCACGTTGCCAAATCTATCACGTAAAGTACATGTATTTCAGCACAGGTGTGATAAATTCACATCCTCTCTCCATGATTTTTAAGATTCTCATCTGATTCCTTCTGGTGTATTTTTGTTGCCTTACTATTTAGCTGACTTCACATTTAATAAGTTGTTAGTATCATTAAAGTTGCTAGTAATTCATTTGATAGTTTTCGTATATAAATAGGATGAATACACTGCTGGCTATTAAAATTACAACATAAGGACGGAAAAGCACTATCAAAGCTACATTCATTATACAGATACCTGAAAATTCAAAGCTATATTCATTATACAGTACTTCTATTGTGTGGAACACAAAAAAAATTCGATAAAGAAAACCACACGGCATAGATCTGGTTTCTTCTGAGAGGAAAAAAACAATTTCAATACTTAGTGGCTCCTATACTAAAAGGCATTACTGGCGCATAAGATTTGCATATGAGGGGCGCAAGTTTTTCCATGACCTACACATAAAGCAAATTTCGGGTTAAACAGATGCTTCTTTCCTGGTGTTACAATTTTAATGGCCAACCGTAAATAGTAAAACGGCACCCTTGCATTGCGGTTAATGCATATGTAAAAAAAAGAATGTTAAGGGGCATAACCAAAATTGATGCAAACACCAAAACACTTAAATTCCAGTGAGATCGTCGCATTTCATTTCGTATAAATAACAGCAGCCATACTTTTTAATGAAATGAGTCAAGCGATCGGTGTTAGCGGTCTGCGTCCATTATGTATGGTGCGGCACAAGTGCCAATGCTTTTATCTCTTTGCCACACATTAAATAATACTATAAAAATTCACTTTCCCTCCGTTGTCGTCCCACTGTCTGTATTAGACTTAATGAATTTACTCGGCTACTATTTTATTCAAACGGAGTCGGTTCGTTATCTTGTAGCCAGCAGATCGGTCGCTGGATTAAAACTGACATTTGGTCGATGCAGCTGTGATTCGACGCCGAACATCACCCACAAAGGTCTACACCATATTAGGAAAGGTCTCGTGCTCTTCCTTCATTACACGAGCCAAACGGAGGAAAGAGATCATTTGAGAGACTTTAATAAATTAATGTAATAAAATTTAAGAAATTGAGTTAGTTCTATTTTTTTTTTCAGTGAGAATCTTCATGTTTTTAGTCTTGTTACTAGAGCCTAGTGGAATAAATAACAAAGACTACGTTAGAAAAGCATTTTATAGTGTAACATTTAAAAAAAAAATTACCCTTGTTTTTTCGCGATTATATTAAGGAGAGATTCCCGCAGCGGTGAATTTAATTATCGGATAAAAAAAGCAAAGAGGGTTCTTTTTTTTATTTGCATCCCATATGTTAAAGGTCAGCGGCGTTGTCGACGCACGCACACCAATAGAAGCAACTCACAAGGCAGAAACAGACGCCCAGCTAAGCTCATGGAAACAGGAACAAAAGAATTAAAAAAAGTATGTAATCTCAGGCGTTTTGTAACATGGATCTCATAAACTTAAGTTTCATGTTTACATTAAGCGCCCAGTTATTTTCACAAAACATAATGAGATTTTTAAAGCTTAACAAGAACATTCGTGACAATAGGAGAACGCAAACTCTGGATTATACGTAATATTTGTTTATCATAAAGGATGCAGCATAGAAATGAATAGTTCAAGCAATTAAAATTCAAAGCAGAAACAAAAACAATAACATTTGGAGCTCTTGTCATAATATCCGAAGGTTAAATTCATTTTATTTGAACATTGCTGCATGTATTTACAGGGTGGTCTAGAATTCACGGCTCACATTTTGTGAGGCTGTGCTCATTTAAAATTGTTTAAAGTTATTTGAACTGCAATTGGTAGCGTAATATTCTTCTTTTCATTATTGCATCATAATATACCGAAATAACCTTTGTCCTTAGTAAGATGATAAGGTTATTTCCACTAAGTAAACCATGTTACACGGGTATGTCGATGAAACCATCATTTGGTTTGGCATTAGTCGACACTTCTCTATAAAATTACACACTATACACGTTTTTTCTAAGGGCAAACATTTTTCTGCCATTATAATGCAATAATGAAAAGATGTGGCATGAGCTTTCATTAACGAATAACATACTATCTTTCTCTGTTGTTATTTCCGCTTATTTTGTTCAAATAAGCCAATTTTTAAAAAGCTATAGCAGAGTCAATAGAAGGAAAGGTCTTAGGGCTCTCTCCCAAAACGTATTTAATGTACTTTTGTACCAGCTGTTGGGTGCTTACTGAATTGCACGTCGCAACCCGAGGCCTTCTAGATTAACTGTTAATCTCGAAGGCCTCGCGCAATCTGAAAACTACTGTACTAATTATTAATATTTTAAGAGCCGGGCCAAACTTCGGGCCCTCTCTTTTGAATACTCGCTTTAAAAAATAGCGTATCTAACCAAATCTCGAAACCTTGGAGCTATAAATTGGTAATGTACGAATGATTGGAGTTTTGAAAAGTGATCACGATGTCAAAAGTTGAAATTATAAATAACCATTACCATATCGGTGATGAACGTAACGATATCCTTTTATGGCCTGAACAATTAAGCGTCATATGGCTGTAGTTCACTAGTGCATTTTCCAGGAATTAGGCGTTTATGAAGTTCTATTCCTTTAGGTTTCGTTGAGTATTAGAGTTCATCATCCTTGCTCGTGGTCCATGAATTTACATGTAAGATTACTTTTTTTTTCCTGATACATAGTTGGCCAGAACACTTCACGTAGAAAAACGTTCAGATAATTCTTCTTCATATTAGTCGTCTTTCCTGATAATGTTTTGATATTGGGAACATTGAAGTTGCTTGTTAAGTTAAAATTTTCCTAATTATTTGTAATTAAATATCTCCGTTGCCTATGGCTCATTGCGCATACGTAAAATATTGCGCATAGTATCTTTTTCTACGCTCTGTCCAATGCGATAGATCAGTTTTGCAACGCGCTTACACGATTCCAAACGTTCCCTTATTAGCAGAATATTTAATTATTGTACATGTGCAGTGGAATTTATTCAACAAAATTTAAATTAAAAACTTAAAAACTTAAAAATTTAAATTTAAAACTACACCTGTAATTTCTTCGTTTTGTGTCTTCCTTTGTTAGTCATAGGCACATTTTAAATTACGTATGGACTGCAAACTAGCTAACATCGAATTTTACGTCAAACTCAGCAAAGCTGTAAAGGGCCGGATTTAGGCATGGTCTTTATGGGCTACAACCCAGAACCGTTTCAATCAAAGGGCCCAAAGTGTGTTAGTCCAGGGCCCCCGAAGTTGACGATCCGACCCTGAAACTCTAAACGGGGACCAACGGAAGAGCCCAACATCTCCCAGACCGAAGAAAACGAGGCAATCAAGAGAATTCTTATCATCTTCTTCAATTTGGGTTTGTGCACTGTGAGTTCGTCAACGTCCATTTTGCTGCAACATTCCGAGGCGTTCTGAATGACACTCCCCTGCACAAAGCCGAAAACAAAGCCGAATGGGCGCTCCAAACAAATGGAAAGGAGGACAATTTGGCGATCCTGAGAGGGGGCCGTTAGAAACACGTCAGTCTCGCTTCTGGCGTTTGAAACATGTCTAGGTCCGCTTCTGACGTTAGAAATACGTTAGTTTTTGGGCGCAACAGCATGATCACCTTCTCTGCCAAATCCCCTCCGACTTCTTTCTCTTACCAAAGATGAAGCTCAAACTAAACTGTCGCCGATCTGAAACCATGGACGAGATTCAGCTCTGGTCGAGAACAAGAACTACCAGGTCGCTTTCCAAAATGGCTTATTTTTTAAGAACTGGCTTAATCTAGAAATAGGAATGTACCAACTCTTATATTAAATTATTGTGATTAGTATTGAAGCGAACTATCTTTTGTGACGTGTTGTTTGTTTTTTGCTCGTATTCGCGCCAATCTTGAACTTCATCTTTTAAGTACTACGCGTACCCACTTTTGATTTTCGGCATTATTCCGATAACATTTTTAGAGCTGCGTTTGAGAATTGAGAATTCATTAAAATATTTAGCATATAATAGTTGTTAAATAATTTCCAATAATAAATAAACATTATAATAATTGAGGGCAAGAATTGATGTCTATCTAAATAGCGTTATATTCATAATAGGAAATTAAAAAAATATTTGAAAGCACACTAATATCAATATAAAGAACTTTTTTAGCATGAATTAGGTTCGCTTTAAAAAGCACCTTCAATTTTTTTTTTTTTTTGCTTCAACTTTAAAGTAAAATGGTTATTTAATAAGAGATGTTTTTTTAATAAAATTAAATTTACTTTATTTAACAAATTAAAACCTTAAACTGTCTTTTTTTTATAAATATAGAAAATTGTCCTTGAAGTTATAATTATCATAATGTGTTAGACAGTGGTTAACGAGGTTAAAATAGCAAGCTTCCAGTCTTCTTTAACCTTTCGCTCAATTAAAGAAATTAATTATGAATACTGCATTTTGGCGTGTAACTTAATTTGATTAAAGATGCCCAAGGATTAAAATATTAAATGCGAAATAAACCTTTTTTTATTTTTAAGTTGAAATTCCCTTAAAGAGTGTATTAATTCACCAAAGAAAAAGAGAATTTTAAAATTTCATCAAAAGAATAAGGACTTTAGTCGTTTTCATCCGGTTTTGAACCATGATCACAGCTTCGGAGAAGAAAAGATGAAAGAGGGAGCGATTGCGACGAGTGTTTCCTTTTCCGGTGCGAGGTTTAAGTCCCCTCGAGTGAGTCGCGTGCAGCTGTTTCTTAATGTTTTGACAGTCGATGGCGAGTTTTTCTCGTCAACAGAAGCGCGCATGCGTAAAATCGATTCCTATCTGTAGGATTTTTTTCCTTTCTTTTTTCCCTCATTCAACTCTATGATTCTGTCTTCTCCACAATCCCATCATTAACGGAGGCTTTTTCCGCTGGACGAGCTGAGACCTCCCAACGCCTGTCGTTTGGATTTGCTAAGGGTCATTGACTTGCTCTTCTGTTTTTTCCCCGTTACATTTTCAAACTAGAAAAGAATGTTATCTGAATTGAAAATGTGGGAAAAAAACATAAAATTTATTTTAATTTGAATAATTTATCATATGAGACAGTCCGCTATTAGCGATCGACTCCCAAATGGTTAATTGTTAACTCTACTGAACGCCAATTAGATGATGGTAGGAAGATTTACGAATTGATGATGAAACAGATATTCACTAAATGGTTCAAACAAAGTACTTCTGACGCCCAAAATTATCTCCCTCGTCAATTCGGTTAAAAACAGACCAAAATAAGCGCATAGTTCGAGGCAGGCTTTGTACAAATAAGATTTACAAAAGATAACCTTGTTATATGGCCATTAATGAACTGAATAATGTGGAAATGAACCCACAATAAAATTCACGAAGATTTGAGAAATAATTCATCTCCAAAATGCTATAATTAAGTATGTCCAAACCTCTATCTGCCTCTTTTTGCTTTGCCATGTCAATAGAATTGAACTTAGATAATCGGTTGCAAATTCCAGTTCATTTAAAATTTTTTCTTCTGGTACGAAATAAAATCACCACCAGTCTCAGATTTATAATAAAACTAATTAAATCTCAAATTTTTAAGGAACTCTCAAATTTTCTTAAAGTTAGAGATAACTGGTTATACATACGAATTATCGTTTCACTAATTAGATAAATTTCAACCGCTAATAAAACGAATTATTGCAATCACATTAAGTGTCAATTAAATTAATTAGGATTCGGATTATTATCATTTGGTTAGCCTTGATTTATTTAATCACTTAATTTGTAGTGTCTCTTTATTGTTTATCAATTTATTCAAGCAATTTGAGGGTTTTCCATTGGCTTTTTTTTTTAATGCGACCAGTTTATAAGTGTAAACATGTAGACTATTAAAAAACAGAAAGCTTGTGAGAATAATGAGGCCAAATTTTATATCACGTGAGGCTAAGAGAATTTTCTGACTCTTTAACGGCTTGATCTTAATAAATCCCAGTTTGGATAATTAGAGGGTAGCAGATTTTAATTTGAAGATTATCTGCTATGTCTATTTAATATGCGTTATTTTTTGAAGAAACCAGAATAAATGACATTTAAAAAATAAATAAAAAAATGTAAAAGTATACAAAGAAAGAAGAACGAGGAAAGAAGAGTCTTTCTTTAAAAAATCATAAACCATAAAATAAAAATTTGTGTAATGAATACAGGGGACGATGGGCGGCGACAAAATTAAACTGCTCACCAAACATGATTGATGAGTCACACATTTTTTATTGTGATTTAAAAAATTAAAACAGTGGGGAAATGCGGTACTTTTTTTTCCATCTATCTCATTTTAATATCAATCTTCACCTTAATTTTCGCCAGTTCATTGTGCGCTCAATCCCCACCCCATCATAGGCCATATAACCAGGCTATATTCCAGCAGAGAAATAAACATTAAAACTTTTTCAGTTTTTGCTAATATTTAATACTATCATAATAACGGATTGCAGAAATAATAATAATAATAATCATAATAAAAAAGAAGCATGCTCTAAACATGTTTGTGAAATTAAACCGGCGAGGATTTAAAAAAAAAAAAAAAAAATCATCGCGGTAGGTGACGGAAGAGAAATGGGTCCAAAATCCTTTTTCAGGAAGTCGTTGACCTTCACAACCAATTTTGGTCCTCCTTGTAATAAAGTGATCACTGAAAAGAATGGAGCAGTTTCTTAAAATATGAATGAAATAAAATAAGATTATTTCTAGATAGCCTATAAAGATAAACGTCTTGTCAACCATTATTCAACGAGATGAATCGAATTAATGAAAATAATTCCTTAAAAATGTGACTAATTTAAGTAGAAGTAATTTTTCTCGAGACAAGTCAGAAGAATTTAAAACTCAAATGATTTAGTGAATTGATTTTTTTTAAAAAAGTCCATAGCCAGCGACGAGAAAACTTTTCATTTGAGATGGGTATAATAAATTCTGTCGAAGGCCTCTTGACATGGGCGTGCATAAATTGTGTCAAAGTAACAATTTTTTTATAATATTTCAACGAAACCCACTTTTCCCCCTCAAATTCCCGCAGGAGCTCTTTATCACTATTCAATCGTAGTGGCATTATGAACTGGAAGAAAGACCATTCTGGGCTTTTACATTTATGATGATCAGGTTCGTATTATTATCAATTTTCAAAATAAGATCAGGTAAGTTTGCTTTAATAAAGACGTAATATAGGTTTCTAAAGCAACTTAAATATAGATGACCATACTTAAACTATGTATTTCAAAAAAAAAATGAAAAGAACTGCCATTTCCTAAAGAATGTATAAAAAAAAAGGCTGTAGAGAAAAAAATTTAATTTCTGACTTTTATAAATAGCTCCTCATGCTGTTTTATCGTATAGTTTTAACAATTTAATCCCCTGTGACCTAAAGTTTTCCAGCAGACGCGTGGATACCATTAAATGGGTCCTTGTTAAAATTAAAAAAAATTGCAGAGTATAATACAAATCATTTATCTATATAGAAAAAAATCCACCAAGATTAAGTTAAAGGTTAGACCTGGTTTGTCCTCATCCCAGCATTATATGAAGAGGAAAGCAATGATCAATGAACAGATTAAAAAAAAAATACTAATGAAAGCTCCAATCTTGAAAAGTAAATTACTCATTCGAAGTGGACGATTACGAGAGTAATCAATCTATTATTCTCCCTTTTGTGATTTGTTCCTAATACACATGTGACAAATAATGTTCATATAATAATTACCACACTAATGATGAAATGAGTACTTCGGAAACCAAATGAAATTAACAAATATAATCGGAAATAAGACCGTATAGCCCGTTTATTGCAATTTTATGGAAGCTTAGACCTCATAGTTCTGTCGTTAAGGAATAGGCTATCTTCTCAACATGAAGCACTTCTGGTAGCAAGAGCTTCAAATTTCGCTACCACAAATATACTCATAGAAAAAAATATGAAAGGTAAACGCGGATAGGCTCACTATGCGTGGGTGAAAACAAAGATCTAGGAAATATATGTGAGAAATATTTTTTGATCTGTTGCACTGGAGGATAAACAAATGACACTTCCTCTCGGGGAAAAAAAACCTTCATGAAATGGCATATCCTCAAAAAAATCTTTTGAAATTCATGATTTAAGAAATAGCGCATACTGTATTTCTGTAAAATAAATTTACCCGTGGAAATGTATGTTACTTTTTCCGAATGTAAAGGTAAAATAACAGGCCTATTTAATTTGGAAAGCCACTATGGGTTAACCTTTAATTGGGAAGCTGAAGATAATGCAAGCTCCATTACCAGAACGGGTTTATTGCAGAGAAGACAGTGTGGCTGAGTAAGAACATTTATTTCATTCCTGGAAGTTATCTTTCAGCGAAGAAAACAAAATACTTTTTATTAAGGGAGAAAAAAACAGATTAAAAAGGCAGGCCTGCAAATAAAGAATAGGACGGGAAATTGAATGTTTCTCTTGTCTGGCTTTAATATGTCCCAAGACTCAGCGGGAGTCGAGCAAGGGGGCCGTTCGGTTGGTGAAGCCGTTTCCACGGGCAACGCGCATTCTGTCGCCGCCACCGCCGTCGCCTCCCGCTCATGCACCTACCCCTCTTGCCTGCCATTGTTCACTCTGGCAGAAACAAAATGGTTGACAACGTGACAATCGGTGGGAGACATGACGCGATAGATGAAAACAAGGATTTTCTATTTTCTTTCTTCAGTTAACGATGAATTTCCAATTGCTTCCAATGATAAAAATGAAAATCTCATTTAGAAGAAATCTATCTAATCTTATTTTCTCATCAAACAGAATATTAGATATTTATAGAATATTAGATTCTATTTTGAATTCACATTTATCTTAAAAATTAGATTAGCATTTATTATTAACATACCAGTTATCCACTTAAAATATTTTCTTGGAGAAGAGTAGATATCATTGAAGAACTTTTGTTCGATAAAAATCGACATTTTGGACTAAAGCCTATTGGGAGCTCGAGTATCATTCGTAAGTGTTTAAAATAAAATTATTTTTGCATAAAAGAGTAAAGAGATAACTTATTATTCTGAAAATAAATTGAGTGCACTTATAATTAAACAAAAATAGTATTTAATAGAAGATGATTTTTAAATGTAAAGGGTGCTATGAATCAAAGTCAAATGTATAAAATTCAAATTTATCTTAACTAGTTATTACGATGAGACGGGCATTTGTGGTTCCTGGTTCGAATCCACTCGCGGATCATGAATGTTTATTTTTCATTAATTGAATTTTCGTAGAATATTTCTAAGTTCATTACAGATTAACTTAATTTATCTCCTTTATAATTTGGTTTATAAATTATGTATATGTGCTGCTATTTAAAGTATTTGTATAAGAGTGGAACAGTAGTTATTTTTAAGCTGTAGTGTTATAAAATGAAAAATGGAATATTTTTTCCAATAAAATTTGTTACAATCCCCTTTAGGAATTCCATCTTTCATCCTGGAAAGAAATCAGAACTTAGGTGAGACATCTCATAAAGATTTCCAATATATTTTGAGGTAAATTTGTAAAGCACTCCAATGCGAAAGTCTGCCATCTTCCCAGAGTAGATACGGAAAAAATTACAATTTCGGATGACACGTTATGTCGGAAGAAACGATACAATTTGTTGCAAAAGCCTAAAGATCCGCCGAAAATTAAATAAGTACGTGGAAAATAAATTTATATAGTCAATACATTAAGTCTGAATTTATCGATTTAAAAACACTTCTCCCTTAAAAATCACATATTCCCTTAAAATTTGAGAATGCTTTAAAATACGAATGGAAATAAAGTCCTGTTTATTTTTGCATTTTTGTTTAATTATTCTCGACCTAATCAAGTTGCATAGCTTTAATTGAATCTTTCCCATTTATTCATTCAAGCACAGTATTTTATATCGAGTATATAAGTGTGCATAATCTCCTAGTACCCATACCAATCTCGTTTGAGTGGCATCCGTTAAAAAAATAAATCATTTCGAAGAGATGTCCAAAATATTTTCAAAAGAAAGGATTTCTTTGAGGCTGAGTTATTTTGCAAGACAAAGTCCACAAAAGTTCCTGAACATTGGATGTCGAACAATTTTGGCGCCATCAGCTCTTTCCGGTTCCGCTCGTTAATTAACCAGCATCGTCTGATGCAGATGTCGACTTCAGCAATCCTTTTCGTTCTCCTTCAATCTCTCTTTTTTATGGTGAAAGTGATATCGTTGCCAAAAAGCCTCGATTCCCTAGCTGGATAAAAAGTGCTGCACAGAATTCATTTCGAAAAGCCCATCCTTAAAGGAGAAGCCTGAGATGATCCCATCACTGGATAACAAACTTTATCTTTCACGTTTGCAGAGCAAAATGAGCTCTTTATTAGATTAAACTTATGCTTTTATTTTCTAGCTAGATAATTATTTAACAGGATGTCAAACATCTAGGTCTTATATCACCCATTTAAAGAAGTGTGCCTACAAATTATTAAAGCGAACGCTTTTTGTTTAGAACGTCCCTGATTTTAACAGCTTTCAACACTTAGAAAAACTTAAGTTGTGTTTCCTGTTTAATGATTTGTTTAATTCCCTTTGTTTAATTTTTAATAAAGTACGACATTGCATAATAATGAAAAACCAGCAAAAAAGAACATTTACTCTTCCCTAATATTTGTTTCTAGAGCATACAAGATGAACAAAATCAATAAACAATGTAAATTACCGAAACATGCCTGCTCTCTTTATGTAGGAAAACGATTGGCTTATGCACACATGTTATTTCAGATTTTAATGCTTATTTTAAGCACATGCACATATTTGTCTTTATCATGGAAAAGTAATCTTTTAAATCAATTCTATGTAGCAGATAGTTTTGTACGCTGAGCGTTCACAAAGTTATACGTAGAAAAGTCATTAGCTATTCTTTTTGAATATTCTGAATACTTAATAGGCAATCTTCGGATGTATCATTTTTAGCTGGGGCGAATCTCCATGATTTAGTTTAATGAGAAAAATGTTCAGTCTTTACTGAAAAGTCACTCCCTAAGAAAGTATCAATTTATTTTTTTAAAGCAGAGGGTTTGTTAGGGGGCGCACAATGTAATGAAAAACTGAAGTACTTTATTTATTAATTTCAAGAAAATTATTTCGAAATGTTAAATAAACATTAATTTATTTTCATCATAGGAGGCGTGGATGAAGGAAGAGCCTCTTACTTAAAGTCGCAATAAAAATGATCGTAAAACAAGATAGTTATCGCCTCTGTTGCATCATTGTAAATTACGCTGAAGAAGGCTGTTAGAGAGACGCAGATAAACTTTTTTTTGTGTTAAAGGAAGAAAATAGTTCAAATTAATGACGAAGAAAGTTATTTCCTTGCAAAAACATTAAACAAAATAAAAGAACTAGAGAAAAAGAGACATAAATAATTTTGATGGTAGGGCGTTGTTAATACCAAATGGAAGTTAAATCAAGGGCGATCAGAATTAATTTAACGACCAATGAGGTCGTAAATGTAGGACTGGCGTTTAGTTTAATTCCCTTTAATATCAGGAAATATTAGCTATGGCAATATATACTAATATATTTTTCTATTTTAGAAATACTTTGAGCGTGCTTTTAATAAATCCTCGCATAAAAATGGTGTTCCAGATTTTTAAAAACGTGCAGTTTTAAAACTGAAGTTGTCATAAAAGTCTGCCGGATTTGGATTTTATTAGTCTTAAGCGTAAATGGGTTTTAAATAAAATTGTTTTCAAAAAGAAAAGTTATTGTCTGCAATATTTAATAACTTGAAATATGTATCAAATACTAATATATTCAGTTGCATTTCAACCATGCTATTAGCCCAATACTTAAAAACTAATATAATTGTGTTAATATTATATATTGAAAAACAAGCATAAAAATATCTGAAAGGGCGCTTAAAACTTTTTAATTAAAAAAAAAATTATCAAACTGAAAATGACAGTTCAGTTTTATCTAAATTTCAATGAAATATTTAAATAATCATCTAATGGGAAAGTAAAGTTTTAAATATTAGTAATTCTCAATTCGTAATTGAGAAGGCAGGAAAGAACCTTTGTAACGCTTTTTATGTGCAATCAAAAAAACCCTATTATAATGGAGTTGTTTAAAAGGTGCTAAGGAGTGCGAAGGAGTGAGATGGGCTGCGAGGTTATCGGGCTGAGCTCATTGACGACTGTAATAAAAGGCGAAGTGCACCGACGGAGCCAAGGGACCAACTCGTTAAGCCCTCGTAAAAATGGAGTGTGCTGGTAGTTGGCCGGCGGCCATTGTACAGGCACACACTCCCAAACACACACGCACACACACACAGAAAGATATACAGTACTCTTTCCTAATTCCTTCATCGTATTCTCGTCTCTTGGGTAAATCCATTATGAAACAAGAGCGGAAAAAAAACAACGTGCGATTATCCAATCTTGCTATTACCTCATCGGAAATCATTAATCCGATTGAAACGTAACTACGACCTTCGACGGGCAGAGGAGCAAAAACACAACATGTTGCGTCTGCAGAAAGTAGCGGTAAGGAACTGCGACATTTTGCCTCTTGTTATGTTGAAGACATTTCACGAAAGTAATAATAGACGACGCTTCAATGATCTTTACAGTATCGAGGATGTTAAATAACCATTGGATCTATTTGAAATTAAACCTATTAAAATAGCAGGGGATCAGACCACTGAGGCTTTCCATTGTCTTCCAAGGTTATTAGTAAAGGGACAAACACAAACATCCATGCCCTCAGTGGGATTTGCGAGTTCAATGTAGGTTACAATAAACAAATTTTTTATAAATAAATAAATTAGATACCAAAAATAAACATTTATCATAATTGTACTTAAATTCTATTAGTTTCTTGGCATTCCTTATAATTATTTATTGTAATATTTATTTTCAGTTTTAAGACCATTATTTTCAATGCAGTAAAGAATTTATAGTCTAGAGAATAAATCTAATAGTTCTTTTCTATCCCTGCTTTACCTTTTCGGTGTCGAGGAGGAGTGACCATTGGGTGTATTTGAAACTTAACCTAGCAGATATCAGCCTACTGAGGCTTTAAGAATGTCATTTTATCCCAAACTTTTTTCCTATTGACTATAGAGTCCTAATTCCCAATAACAAATGGTACATTGTGTAATTAGTCTAAATCTCATCGACATCCGTTTTCATGAAAACAATATTTTCCGGGCTTTGATGCGGAAATATATGGAAACAATAACTTCGACGAAACCGCTTACTTCTTGGGTGGCAGTGCATAATAATATGTATGGGGTTATTCACTGCTTGATAATCTGTTATTGCCATTCCACTCTGTTTTCGATAAAAGCCAAATTGAAAGAATTGTCATTTGACACTCGTTATTGCAGAGAAGCCGACTTTTTTATTGCTAACCAGATAATTTTGTAAGAAACTGCTGTTACACACTGCACTCTAAATGAAATGAGTCATGATCATTAAAATTATTATATTGTTCTACAATTCATTTTAATTTTGAATTTATTTTTATTTTGGCTTTGGTTTAGATCCATGAAGCTTGCTTTAATTTTATCAAATCAAAGGAGCAGGCGGCTCTCCTGCAATACCAGTTCTTAATTCAAAGAGCGACTGACGAGAATATACTCTTTCAATTTGGGCTAATTGCTTTTGTCGATGATTTTATACTAATTGGAGGATGCCCTGCAACTTGATAATTGGCTCTCTATCTCCAATAGGAAAAAAAGTTAAGGATAAAACGACATCGCATAATGGAGATGGGGATAATAATAAATAGTCTATTTTAATAAAGACCTAATTACAAAATAAAGCCCTCAATTAAGATCACCGTAAAGACATAAATAAAGACCAAGGCAAGACACATTTTACATAAAGATCTAATTACGGAAAGTTTGAAACACCTAGCTATCTTAACTATTTGAATAAAATGAATGGGAGGGTACTTCCTGGATATCTTTATAGGGTGTTGTTAAAACATGTTTCAAACCTTGGGAACAAGTTCTGTTGCAGATAATGTTGGGGAAAACTATATTAATACAGAATTATAATTAGCTTCATGTCTGTAGTGAATACAAAGAAGAAAGCTTTTGCAGGTAATAAAATATCTTTCTTCAGTTAGATGACTCTACGTCGTACAAACGCACGATAATAACCACCTATAATGAATGATTGACATCTACTTATAAAAAAGAATCTGCTATTGCATCATGATCACCTGAAAAGTTCTGGCTTCAAACCATAGGAGACGAGATTCGTGAGAAAGCCGAGATTGAAACGCATAAAGCAAGGCAAACCAACAGGCGAGACCATATGGAGAAGTTCAGAAGAATTACTGTTGCGTTAATTAGCTTCGAAACTAATTAGCGTGAATTAGTTTATTGTTGTAGTTTTGGCACGTTCTCCGTAATAAAGTGCGATTAAATGAAGACTAAGCACGATGGATGCTTAAACAGTTGTCTCCGGAGGCTAGTGAACAGTGGTGAGATGTGTTTCCCCATCTTCCTTATAGCACCGATTTGTCATCCTGTAGCTCCCATCTATTATGACCGTCAAAAGCACACTCAGGAGGCCAAATATTCAGATCGAATGACAAACATTCAGTTTTGACTGCAGCCAAAAATGATTTTTAAAATTGGAATGAAAAAACGCTGGAGGGGGATTGTTTCGGAAAAAGTGACTTCAATCAATTAAAAAATAAAGTTTGATCCTAATTTGAATATCTCTTGCAAGCTAGTAAAATTACAAATTCTAAAACAGATTTATTCACCTAATGAAAATAAATTTTGACATGCTTGTCTTTTGTGATAATCTATTGCCAAAAATGAGGCAATAAAGAAGAAAAATGATAAACACTTAAATAAAATTTCTTAAAAACTGTTTATAATAATGAACAAATTCAATAAAACTTTGCAAATATATATTTAGATCTTTTGAGAAAACATCGAGGGTGAAATTCAGAAAATTCTACCAACATCAATCGATACCGAAAGCCTTTGATGTCGGATTCTCTATCAAACCGCTTTTCTCTAACCGTTGATACTAATATTTGACCAGGTCTCCTCATCAGTTTTCAGATTTGACCGCTATTGACATGAAACCAACCATGAATTTTTAAATAAGAGGAATTTCAGGCCATTATAAAGATGTAAATATGGGGCTTTATATTACACTTATCTCGCAAAATTCATTTTTCTTTATTTTGTCTGCATCTGCGCATTTACCCTTTAGAGATCATAATGTTTGAAATGGAAACTTATACAAGGTGTCCTATGTAACCTGTACCAGCGAAGGTCTGTGGTCTGGGGACACCAATACCTTTCGATTGGACCCCATGTATGTTCCGCGATTTTTTGTAGTTTTCGAGATATGAATTTTTTTTTGTTTTATTTTCAGATTTTTTTAAATTTTGGACGGTTTTAGCTATAACTTTTTCTGTGAAGTGATTCTTTGAGATTTTCTTTGTTAGTGTTATGGCTAGCATGTGTGTTCGTCTTTAACAACACTAAACACCAAAATTCTAACTACTACTAGCTCAGATTTTGATCACAAAATTAAAATTTCTATTTGAGAGAAATTGTTACATGATTTCAACTAGAAAAAAATTACTTAACCCTGACTGAATAACTTCTTGATAATTTTAAAAACTTTATGGGTTCCTTAGCTCTCAAAATAACACAAAAAAGTTGGAAATGGCATTTTTACGCGAAAACGGAGTTTAAAGTTGATACAGCCGAAAATAGTGAAATTAGGAATGTTAGATAAAAAGATGTAAAATAACGTATTTACATAAAATTTTACTGATTGGCCCAAAAGAAGTCCCAACGAGATTAAATGGTGAAAATTATTTAAATTTTTTACAAAATGATTTTGTGGAGGCCATGGCAGATTCGGATGTCACTTTATCAACACGCCAGAACATATTTCAGTGCGACGGTGCCCCTTGCCACTTTGCAAGAGAGGTTAGAGGTCATTTGAAAGAGCATTTCCCAGAGAGGTGGATTGGCCGTAATGCACCAATCGCCTGGCCTCCAAGGTCCCTGACCTGAACCCCATAGATTTTTTTTATCCGGGGATGCTATAAGGAATTGGTGTACCATCACGAATTCCCGAGCTTGGAGGAGTTAAAAACTAAATTAAATGAAGCTCAAGAAATAATACGACAAAAAACCCAAGCCTTCCGAGATTTGCGCGGTAACTTTTTGCGTCGGTGCCGTCTGTGCAAGTTTGCCGCCCAATAGAGATCCTAAATTTTGGAATGAAAGTCTACCTAGCTTCAAGAAAAAGCTCAGTTATCACTTTAACATCATTGTCAATATCGGATTCTGCAGAGATCGATGACCAGTCAGCCTTACGTAAAAAATTGTAGAGCACTATATAGTCAGCATTCTGAAAGGCCCAACCTTCCAGATATGATCTTTTTGATTTACCTGATGGATTCACTTCAAAAGAGAGAGGTGGGTGATAAGGATCGACCCGAAGAGCTAACGCATCACTAACCTGGACGTCAAAAATTTGTACATTGGCGAAGATAAGATCCAGCATATAATTTTTACAATTGCCATGCACATTAAACTGAGCCAAGCCCAGAAATGCGTTAAAATCCATTTTAAAAAATCTAATAATAAAACAAAAAAATTCATATCTCGAAAACTACAAAAAATCGCGGAACATACATGGGGTCCAATCGATAGGTATTGGTGTCCCCAGACCACAGACCTTCGCTGGTATAGGTTACATGGGACACCCTGTATAAGTATTAAGGCAAGGAAACAAATTTTTATCCTTAATTGTTTACTTTTTTATTATTTCCCCCAAAACAACGCTTTCTCAAAAACGACGAGTTTGAAAAGGTGAAATCTATTCATTCTGGCAGTTGCGAAGTCCCATCGCGCTTCCTGGCACTCTCCATTTTTTCAGATAAATGCACCATCTCCGAAAGGTATAGAAGAAGGTATTTTTCCCGCTTTTCTTCTTCATGTGTCCCTTGGAACAACATTTGGCAGCGATAAGGAGCAAGGGATTACATTGAATGTGCCCATCAGTCCGTTGCGCCTTCTGTTGCAGGTCATGGGGTTTTAACTTAGGGGAAATCCTTGAGTCTCGCCTTCACGTAGAAAAGTCCATTCAATCGGATTTTACCTGAATGTAATGCTAAATATACGACGAGTGTCATCGAGAGCACCCAACAATAGCTCAAACGAGATCAATTCTATTCTCTCTTCAAGTTAGATAGGGAGAGCCTTAATAGGATATGGGATTACTTTCGTTTTCCTGTTGTTCCCATTAAATTGCAACTGTAAATATAGCGTTGGGCGTAAAATTAGATAAGGATAAAAAAGGAAGCAAAATATGTGAATAATTTATAAGCAAAACAAAGATGGAGCACATAAAAAGCTGAAAGCTTCCGGCTCAAATGAACCTCTGAAAAAGACATAAAACATTTGCCATAACATCCGCCTTTAAGAGTAAATGACAGTTTTATGTTGTTAAAAGGACGGGTGCATTTTCTAATTTGCTTCAATTTACCTGTATTGAAGATGGCCGATTCTTGTGGGAAATTCGCAATCCAGGTGTAACCACTTTAAAGGCGTCGTTAATTTAACGAGCATAGCCATAACATTGTTAAAGTTGAAATGAAAGTGATTAAATAAATGGATTATGGAAAAACATCGCCTTCAATTAAATAGCGCGTTTTAAGTTTCTATTGCAGGATAAATAACATATAAATATCATAGAAGTTCTTGGAGTAACGTTTAGAGTAACGTTTTAGCCAAAATATTAAAGAAAACATTTTTGATATAAAATAAAAACTTCACATAAAATATAATTTCTCTGAGAATTTCCTGAATTTATATTACCTTCTCTAATAACTTGAGCATTTTTATTAAATTTTTACTTTTAATGTTAAACATGGTTAGTAATATTGTTCTACAGGCTAAAAGGCCTTCACCTTTATTTTCTGATTTAACTTTAAATGATATTTTATAAAGGATGAAAATACGTACAGGGTTATTCAAAATTATTCATCCATTTTCAAATGAATATAATTCGTATATATCAAACGTGTGTTGACTAAAGAGGTTATTCTGCGATAAACAGCATATGAGAAAACAGCGATCGCAAGTAGAAAGCTTTTTCTACTATCGTTTTAACGTTGCTCGTGTAAATTATGGAAATCACGCAAATACTTATCAATAAAAGACAAAAACTGAATAGTTCACCTTTTGGTTGATACAAATCGACCAAATCTGTTAATTTCAAAACTGTAGTCATTTGATTAGGATGAATAATTTTGAATAGACTTTTATTATAGCCCTTTAAGGTTGCTAACAGAGTAATATTCATTGATTACGGCAACAAATGTTCAAATTTGAGCCTTTCGGTAATGGTACGAGCACGAAAGCATGTTTTGTCACTGAACATGACATCTGCACTGTTTACTTGCACAACACCCAAAATTAGTTCACTTGTTCAGTTTTCCCAACGTTCCTACGTATCTGAAACAAATGTTATAATATAGCTATACTTATTCAATAATGTGTATTCTACAACTGCAACATTTCAATATTTTATATGAGACCGGGCTTTTGCGTCATCCTGTAGAGTATAAACAATTTTTAAGGATTTGTTTGGTACTCAACATGAAACAATCAGTTCAGTATCTAAACTGAAAACGGGAAAAATATGTACCAAAAATTCACTTGAAAGATTTCCTATGTTTATTCATATTCTAAGTCTTTTCCAATAAATTAGACTATAATTTATTTAGACAGGCGTCAATCGCAACTAATGATGAAAATGATTCTCCAAAATATCTTTTTCCAAATATATTAAAGTCAAAGTAAAAAAAATTAATAATTTTATATAATATTTATTTAATATGAATACTAAATATGAATGCTAAATGATTCATCCGCAAAGTAAACAATTCATTCTGTAATACATACTAATCAGCCAAATCATTATGACCACCACTATTCTATGAGAATGTGCTAGTCAGTATGAAGTAAATGGCACGTTCAGAAGGTGCGAATGGTATTTAACGGCTGCCTGGGATGGTGAGGCATCATTTTGTCGACTTTGTGCGCGTGTAATGGGAAAGGCTGCTGATTTACGAGACTGATTGTATGGCCCGACGGCCATGGACGAGTATCTCCGAAACGGTAGGGCTTGTCGGGTGTTCTCGAGCCGCCGTTGTTAGTAACTATGAAAAGTGGAAAAAAGGACGGTGAAACCGGTAGTAGACGCCGAGGCATTGGACATCTACGCCTAATCAACGAATGCGAACTTTGGAGACTGTCCTGCTTGGTGAAGTCAAATAGGAGGCTCATCTGAATACAATTCAGATTCATGTATAAGCGTTAAACGTCCCTGTAACAGACATCCCTTACGATGTTAACCCAGCATCCTCGACGTTTACGACCACAGCGGGCCCGTGAATATCGTGATTGGACTATGCAAGGACGTATAACACTTATGGAGAAGAGTGTCTGGTCCGATGAATCACGAGTTCTTTTACATCACGCCGCTGCCCGTGTCAGAATACGCCGTCTTCCAGGTAAACATTTGATTAACACATCTACCGTGGGTGGTGGACGCATTATGCTTTAAGGGAAGTTCTCATGGGCGTCCCTGGGACCGGGCGTCGCACACCATGAAAAGTGTGGACTATGTGACTTCCTGCTGACCAGGTACACCCTTTCATGGCTTCTATTTTCCCATCCGGAGATGGAGTCTTCCAGCAGGACAACATTTCTTGTCACAAGGCCAAAATTGTCCTATAATGGTTTGAGAAACATGCTGATGAATTCCAGTTGATGTCTTGGACTCCTATCTTACCGATATTTATCCTATTGAGTACATCTGGGATGTCATGGAGTGCCAGCACATCAGGGAATTGCGCGACCTCTGCTTTCAATTCTCGTAAATTTTCCCCCATACACTTTTCAAGGACTTGCAGAATCTAGTCCTCGACGAGTTGCAGCTTATCTTGCGTGCCAAAGGTGGAGCAACACTTTATTAGGATGGCGGTCATATTATTCTTGCTGATCAGTGTATGTCTATTATTCGCTGTTCTCCTGAAAGCAAAATCTTGTTCTCCAATTTTGTTCTCCTGATTTTCTCATGTTCTCCAATTTATTCCAGCAACATTATTGAAGATTTAGAGCTAACAGACTGCATCTTTTTAAGTAACTGTCTTAATTACAATTTTTTTTTCTTAATTACAAGCTTATTTTTTATTCTATTCAGAGAGATTAAATATTTTATTTTTTATTCTATTTTATTCAAAACACTATTATGAAAAGTTCATAAACCATTAGCAGAAGCTATATTAATACTGCTGATATCGGCGATAATTTTCAGGAAATAAGAAATGAACGTTAACTTCAGCCGATGACTGACTTGTGAATTAGAATTCCTAAATTTTTTTGTTTTTAACTTTTCTTTTCCAAAATTAGCATACCTATAAGGTAAGCGGGTATAAACTGTAAACACTGCTTACTGGTTATTTATTTGCATGTTGCTATGGCTAAGAAATGCTTTATGAAGCAACTGATAGCAATTACAAAAAATAGTCATACTAATTCAAAAAAAACAAACTGGGTTTTCTTGGCAGGAAAAAGTGGTCTTTAATAAATACAGAAATTCGGAAAAGAAAAGTCAAAACAACATTTCTTCACGTATGGTACTCATTTTCGATTATTACATAAGCTTCAACCTCACCATCTCCTTTTTTACTCTCATCCCAGTCGTGTTTCTATTATCTTTGAAGTGGCGGATCTTCTTCCTTTTTTTTTTCCTTTTTATTTTCTTTTCTCTAACAAGTTTAATTCGGTCGTACTTTCTCGGAGCAGGCACCGGGCCCTCCAATCTATTTCTCGAGGTGAAATGTGGAAGCGCTTAAACTTCTGTGCTAATGAATCTTCGCGACTTAACCTGATTAAAAAAAAAAAAACAAAAAAAAAACACGGATCATCTCATCAAGAATCGCACCCTCGGTTCTTTTTCTTTTAGTGGTGAGTTTTTATACTTATAATGAAATCAACGGATAATAGAATTAAGCATTTTTCAAGGTAACGTTTAAAGAAAAACATTATTGTTATGTGACAAGAAAATTTGAAAACATTATTGTTTTTCAATGAAAAATTCCTTGGCTCTCCAGACCTTTTAAATGATTTTATAAAAATCACTAAAACATGATGTATAAGACACACTACTCTTAGTTGACAAAGATTCTAAGTGGCAAAATTCATTATCTCAACGTGAGAAGAAACTTATGGCAGATCCGTTTTAATTTATGAACTTTGTATCTTCTTTCCGTCGTTTTCTATTCACTGCCACTGCTAAAAACAGATAATAATGGTAGAAAGCATGCCAAAAAATTATTTAAATTAACCATCAGTTTAGGGAACTTTGAATGAGATCACGAGCAGGAAGAGCGAAAACAATTTTTTTTAAGACTCTGAGGACACCATTAGAATATCAAAAATAGATAAAGGAACCATTAAAATATTAAATTTGATGATAAATACGCAACTATTATACGTGTAATTAAGATTATCAAGGCGTTACCATTCAAAATGAGTGGGTTCTGTGGATTCTTTATCAAGTTTCCAGGATTCTTGATTGATTCTGAAAATTCCAAAATATTGCTGGTATCACATGAACACGTAAACAAGTATGTAATATGTCTCTCTAAAAAATTTGATCTGCATGATAAATAATGCACTGTGTCAAGTTTGTATAATAACAAAAAATGGCGTAAATTGGCATTTTTGATTTTTTTTTTTTTTTTTTTGGAAAATTTACTTCGCTAGTCATTTTCTTATATTATCTACACTGGCGGAAAAAAAATCCCAGCACCACGAAGGACTTGTGCTAGATGAATGAAATTTGGACAGTATATTCAGCTATGGTATTTATTCAGTTGATTCAAGTTTCAAGGTTACAACTTACAGGGGGCGCCACCAGCGCCATCCTGTACATGGTGAAAAGCACGGACTTTAGTACCCGCTGTAGTCGCCACGCTGGTCTATGCAGGCCTGCACACGTGCATGCATACGGTCGTAGATATGCCGAATGTCATTTTGTGGTATGGCATTCCATGCCGGTTGTACCTGGATGGTCAGATCAGCGACAGTTGTTGCTGGTTGTGGAAGAGCCCTGACACGGCGTCCGACCATGTCCCAGACGTTCTCGATGGGCGACAGATCTGGTGATCGTGCTGGCCATGGTAGGATGTGGACACCCTGAAAGGCCCGTTGGGTTGCAGCGGCAGTGTGGGGTCGAGCGTTATTCTGTTGGAACACCCCCCCCCCCCTGGCATACCAGCCATGAATGGCAGCACAATGGGTTCAACAACCATCCGAATGTAAACATTTGCCGTCATGGTGATTGGGATAACCACCAGGGGGGTCCTGCTGTCGTAGGAAATCCCTCCCCATACCATAACGCCAGGGGTGGGGCCTGTATGCCGACGACGGATACAGCTCGGTAACAGGATTTCCCCACTCCTCCTTCTGACCCTTGTGCGACCATCACTCTGACCCAGACAGAAACGACTTTCATCCGTGAAGACCACAGACCTCCATTCTGCCCTCCAAGTCGCTCTGGCTTGACACCACTGAAGACGTGCCGCACGGTGTTGAGGGGTAAGAGGCAAACATGCCACAGGGCGCCTGGAGTGGAGGTTCCTGGCCAGGAGACGGTTCCGAATTGTGCGTGGAGTGACGTTGGGTGCCACAGCAGCCCGAATGTCCGCTGCAGATGCTGTCCGATTTGCCACAGCCATCCTACAGATGCGCCGGTCAACCCTGTCTCCAGTGGCCGGGGGTTGTCCAGATCCTGGTCTCCTGGTAATCCTGCCTTCCCTGGACATTGCTGCCAACAGTTGTACACAGTGGCAACGTCTCGACCCATGCGTTCTGCAATAGCACGGAACGAAAGCCCACCCTCTCGAAGGCCCACTACACGTCCTCGTTCGAATTGGGTTAGCTGCCCATATTCACGTCGCAGTCGCCTTCGAGGCATGTTTTACGTACTCTATTACACACGTTCACAAGTGTCTGAAGTGACACAGACGCGCGTCTGATCTCCTTTATATCTGTCATTGGAATGTCTCATTTGCATGTACAGGGTGGCGCTGGTGGCGCCCCCTATAAATTGTAACCTTGAAACTTGAATCAATTGAATAAATACCATAGCTGAATATACTGTCCAAATTTCATTCATCTAACACAAGTCCTTCGTGGTGTTGGGATTTTTTTTTTCCGCCAGTGTATAAACGGAACACAATGTGTATAGAAATACATTGAATTTCTGAATCGATGGGATCATTAAAACGAAGCACAATTTTTTTTTTCTTAGCTTCTTTCCGTAATTCATCTTTGTAAACTTTACACTGAATCTAATATCTCTAAATTGTTTACAAAATTATGATGCTGTGTTTAGAGGCTAGAGCAAAGGAGCATAATAGACTAACAAGTAAGTACATTACAAAAATTTAAAAAAAAAATTAAATTAAATTAAACTCGGATATGATCTGTGTAGAATAATTCGGTTTCCATGGATTTCAGGAATTTCGAAGAATGAAGCGCCAAAAACGGCATTCTGCTTCGCTCGTCAGTGCATCACAAATTTGCCTTCCGTGGTCTACATAAAAAAAAAAGAAAAAAAAAAAGACGGAAGTAAATTTCACCGCGATTCATTGTCGTTTCCGCTTCATCTTCATGCCATCCCAAAACATTTCGCCTTTCTTTAATTTCTTATCTTAATAAAAACAGGATGTGCACAAAACATGAAATTTCTGTACACGATAATAAGAAACCCGAAAGAAGTCAAGGTAAACGAACGAGGACGGAGACAGGAAAGAGGGGAAGTGGAGGGAGAGAAGAAGGCTCTTCTGCGAATGGCGCTTCTTAAGAGAAGACCGGTGTGAATAAAATAATAATAATGGATGCGGGAGAAAAGCTACTTCGTTCTGCCTTTTGGAAAAGCTTTGAAGCCATTAATAACGTTGTTGACATAATTGCTCCATTATCTCTACAAAGCATTTTTCAACGCTAAAAAAGCATTTGTATACGAAATTAATTATCCGCAAGGATAAGAAAACCTGGAAAAGAAGGAACTAATGAAAATCCCCCTAACATTGTATCTATACGACGAGCTCAAAAGGCCGTAAAGGCGGATTGACTCAATGGGTTTAAGCTGTAATATCCATAAAAAAAAAACGTTCTTTAATGACTTTCAAGACGCTGAATATTTTGGGCCTTTTTATATTTTTCTTTATATTTACTTCTTATCTGTGCATCGACCTCAGTTATTATTTCTAACAAAATCGTAAAATATTTTATAAACCTTCTATAATTTTCACGGCCTACAGATTTTGGAATGAAATTAAAAGCAATCATATTTAAAACAACACTAACTTCTTATAATTATCCGCAAGGAGACGTTAAGAACTGTCATGTATACGTTATTAATATAAATTGTTATTTAATTTCATTTCAGTCTGAATTATTTTCGTAATTCTGCTTTCTAATTTACCTGAATCGAGCTAGTTTAAAAAATTCAACAAGGAGTTCTGCATTGCAGAATTTTATTCTAACGACCTTTTATTACGTGACAGATTTATGACTACTTCTGTTAGACTTTTTTAAACTTGAACAGTTCAAATATCTTGCATGTAACTGAAATCCCATTATTGTAATCTAATAACCTGTCAATAAAAGCGGAAAGTATGCTGCCTTAAACTAAAGATCAATAATCTTCTACTGGCAATTGAGATTTTGATTCGCATCCGAGAGAGCCAAACCTTAAGAGAGTGACAAACGGCATTGCAACGCAGCTTAAACGGTCGCTTCCCTCTATCGATTTCATACCAAACCGTAAAATTCCTTTGTCGCTCATCTGATGGATGAAATTATCACCGGACTGGTTTTATTGAGCCATGAAGAGCTGAAGAAACAACCCCTTCCTCCTCCACCACCATCTAAAAATCCTATTGTACTCGCTTCGTGAAATAATATGGTACCTCATGGAAAATAATTTCGTCACGCTCCCAGTAGATTCTTCCGATTGGTGCTGTCGCATTTTATGTTAGTTTTTATTCCCCTTTTTTTAAACAAATGAATAATAGTATAGTAATATTGCATCCTTTTATTTTTTAAGTCAACAAGAGCGAGCAATGATACTTGCGTTTTAAGATGAAACCTGAAACGACCTCTTGAAATTTTCTAAATGTTTAAATTATTCACTCTTTCTCTATTCCATTTCAGTTTTCTAGAAAAAGAATCTACCCGAATAGAGTAAAATTTTATTTATATAAGAAAGCGAACAGTTTCCCTCTCTGCGTTAAATTATTAGCTAAGTCAGTTTGAAAATGCAACTAGAAATTTAAAAATTTAGGCTGAATTTTTGGGCCAATGTTTGGAATAAAATCTTGTTAAACTAGTTAAGTTGGAAATTTATTTAAAAATTCATTCTTTTCCTGTTAAAAATTTCTGTAGCCGTTTCAGCTAAGCATTCTATCTTTTGAAATTTCAGTATTTTTTCTCTCTCCCTTTTCATTTAACCTAGTTAATGCTTCCTCAAATATTATTTTTTTTTAATTAAAACGTTGCAAACAAGAAGTCGCTCTATTTCTATGCACTTAATGTAAATTCTGTTTTGCTATGTTGCACGTTTATGAAACATTAAAACGTTTCTTCCCTGCCTGAAAACTGGAGAAAACTAACAAGTTTAACTGAATAGTGTCACTGAAAAACATTCAATTGATAAACAACAACAACAATTTTATCGGCATTTATCCAAAGTTATTCTGAATTAAATTAAATTAAATTAACAATTTTAGGACTGAAACTACATTACATTCATTTTGCTTCTGCTTTATTTTTGGTAGAAAGAACTCATAAAAGACAGTAATTTGATATTATCTGAAAAGAAAGATCTTAAAATAACCTCAGTGGATATCTCTTTATTATTATAGAGTGTTTGCAAAGATTCCTTGGCCGTTAGTCGTAGAACAGGTTCCTTGTCATTTGATAAGACCGTAACGTCGACTTGAAAACGCTTCCGTCTCACATACTGCATAAAAGAAGGCAATTCCGCTTCAAAGAGATTCAACGGAACATTGCCAAATGTTTAAAATATTCATTCCATTTGTTCCCTATGCAAACTTCATTAAACGCTCCTGATGAATATTACATTAAATAAGAACATTTTAGGTGCAATAATCTATTTTAAAATCAAAAGTTTAATGCAAAAGTGCAAGGTTAGAGACGTATATGGAGTCGATTCAAAGCTAAATGTATCTCAGTGCTTTCATTTTTCTTTTTAAGTGCTCTTCATACGAAAGGTTGAAATAAAATTTTAAAACATTTCGAAGAATCAAATTAATTTCTCATTATCTAATAAGAATGACGTCTGCTAATGTTAATAAATTTTTAACGATGCTGCAATGCATTTCTTTGATTATTTGTGGTAGAGTTAGCAGATTACAGAAATTTAAAAAAAAAAATTTATATTTTGTGAAAAATAGCTATTTTGCTCTTTATATCTCTTCACTTTTTAAAATTAATTTTTCCAATTAAAATTGTTACTTGTATGATAAATAAACTCTCACAGTAACCAGTTACTGATACATTATCTGAAAAGATCAATGAAGCACCTTTTCTAAAGTTTGTGTCGCCTATTTCGTGTCGGAATGATGGCAGCATTGTTCAACGAGTTCGTTCATTTCCTCTTAAGAACGATATAAGTCCTGAGAAATTCCTAACCAAACCAATAACTAGGAAACTACACTAAAGGCATATCGTTCCAATTCTAAATTAAGTAGCAGACCCGCGATGGAATTTCTAGGGTTTCCTTATCAAAGGATATCCGGAAAAATGTTTTGGCACGTCAGTATCGAGGGCTCAGGAAAATAGAGATCCGGGATAATGATAGTAGTCCTTCAAAATGTTATGAATACAGAGGGTTGAGGCAGTTAATGTACGAATGTCATTAGAACAGGTTTAAGCTAGCAAAAGTATAAAGTGATTCTGGATCTGTCAAATAATGACTTTTACCCATTAATACAAATGAAACTTTCCTTAGATTGTCTTTAATGCGAGACGTCTGTATTTTTGACGCGTTCCTCTTTCGTTGAAGAGAAATCAAACGCTACAGTGTATGAAAAGTATTCAAACACCACTTTAAAAACCATGGAGATATAAGATATATCGTTGAAAAGATTGAAAGGTTGCTGCGTTTTCGGACAGATTTCTGATATGTTTAGAGTACTCCTGTCAAGAGCAGATGTTATTGAGTCCTGCTCCTGTGAGAGCTTTATAAATCTTTTTCCCATGTCATAGGATAGGATGTTACGCTTTTCTGCCGCTGGGTGCATTTCCTATACTTCTGAACATGGATGGCTATTAAGAGTTGTTTGAAACATGTTTCACTCAATAATCGTGTCTGTAAAGTTTGCGACAATTTTTAATTTTCATTCGCTATTCTGGCACCATTTTTTTTTTTTACAAATTCGCAAACTGTCCTTTCGCTAACATCGGCAGATTCTAAAGGTTCCTTTGATCTGCTTATCTCTTTCACCTGCCAAAAGCTATTAAATGATACAAGAAGCAAATAGAAATACAAAGCTTATATAATTACAGAGAAGCAAATTCAAAAATTGAAGCTAGGGCAATACCAAATATTTCATATTCTGGATTGGAAATTACGTTTATTGAATATAATATATAGGACGTATCGTTTGCTATGTACCAAAATAAAAAAAAGCTGTAAATTTTTTTATATATCCGATACGCAAGACAATCAGTAGATTGCCGAAGTAAATGTCATCATTTATGCTAGCAACACCGCAGTGGGCACTAGAAGCCCGGGAATAGGGGGTGGCCGTGACCTCGTTGTCTCGTCGGTTGGCTCGCCAATCGATGGAGTTCAGCAACTTCAGGCGCGGCCAGCTGCTGGTTGGGTGACGGCCAGGGCTTGAGGGCCACTGCTGGCGGGACAGCTATTTGGGGCGCGGCTGTTGGGGGACCTTGGTCTGACCCATTTGCCGATTGACCATAGCTGGTTTTCCAGCAGTTGGTGACAGCCTCTGGTTCGTTTATCCCCAGCAACTCTTCCATCATGAAATCTTCCGTCCTTCGGAGGGCACGTTAAGCCGTCGGTCCCGGCTGCTACTGTCATCTCGTAGCAGTCGTTATTTACCGGGATGGCGCAAAACTCCCTCGTAGGAGTAGGTGCCGCAGATTATCGCTTGCGATAATCTACCCTCTGTACTAGATACTAGCCCGGGAATACCTAAATGCAACATCTAATGACCAATGGTGCGGACTAGATGAGCCTATTCCAAGCGCCCCCCCCCCCCCCAACTCTCCTGACCTACCACTTCCTGATTTTTTTATGTGGGTTTTTTTTACCAAAAACACCATATATTCCCAACATCTCTCTGGAAGACCTAAGATTAATTAGACCAACTTTCCCCTAATCTAACCTAACTTAACCTAACCTGATTTTTCAATTGAAAAATCATTACCTATGCTTGGAGACGCATCTCCAGTTAATAATTATTATTATTTAACCTAACCTAATCTATCCAGCAAGCATATCCAAAGATCACACAAGTAATCCTCAGCAGCACGTGAGGAACACTGAATAATTGATATGAATTGTGCATGATGCGAAACGGAGGTCATATTGCTACATTAGTAAATACGTGTATTTGACACCAATGTCGAAAATTTGAAAAAAAAAAAAATCGGAGTATTACGAAGATCCTTATAGCGTTGCATTTTTGGTTTCAAACCAACAGCACTCGGACACTAAACTTTCAAAATTGTTCACGTTCATTATTGCCCACCTTCTTTACAATGCCCAATGACCAAGACAGGTTCGCTCTTAATAAGTAAATATTACCTAATTAGATTGCCCAGATAAAATTTTCCAACTTAAGTAGGAATTAAAGACGCAAATTTTCACGGGAAAGAATTTAAGTTTAAGCAAAAAATCTTTCGCAAGTTGAATTTGCTTAAATAGATGCGAGGACACGAAGCTTTTACATGTTTGCAAAGCAAAAACCGCTTATATCTTAAAAGTCTGTATTGTACGAATAGGTAGCTTGACAATTCGTCTGAAAGCCAGGGCTCACTGGAATTTAAGGCCAGATCAAAAAAGAAATTTAAGGTATCAAGTTCAGCAATAAATTAACCTTCAACCTATCACGTAGGAGAGGGGAGTAGTGCGAATGAAATGAAGAGAGACGTCATTGGAGCTACGCCTCTTCCGATCAATGTTCAGGTTAACTAACCGTGGAAAGCGCGCGCCAAGTCGAGCTACCAATCTCAAGTTACGAACTTACAAAACGCTGTACACAGGACAAGACTCAGCAGAATCGATCTAAATGCTTTCCGGCGATTAAAAAAAATATAATGCTCACGTGGATGATGTAAGGATTTTTAATGACGAATGTTCACTAAATAAGTAATAACAGTAATTTAATAATAATTTACTTTGCAATAATTCATCGTTTATAAGCGAAGCAAACCAAATGCGTTGGCATTTTCCAAAGAACACAGAATTAGTTGGCATATAGAAATATTCAGATGACTTTAATGGGGTTTCGTATTGAAGAACTTCAATGTATACATTAAATGTCAGAAAGAAAAATGGTAGAAACCGACTGAAATTCTATGTTAATTTTATAACTTGAATGAAAGTTTTTAAAGAAACGATTTTCTTTGGAAACACTCATTATTAGACAAGTTTCCAATGCCTTTGAACGTTTGATGCTTCCCTTTCAACAATTCTTATACTGTAAATCTTTGAATAGCTTTAGTAGATTGTTGGTGCTTAAGGTTCTGAACGGGGCTGGGCCAAGAAAAACGGGATCTGTAAAATTTTTTGCGCAAGACCTATTTTCAAAAATATTTGTATCGTGGAAAATCAAGGTACGGGCCTTTCAAAAGCGTTTGCACCGCCCTCGGGTAGGCCTTGGTTTTGAACTGTTTTTTTTTTTTTTTTTTTTTACTGCTAATCACTGACTCTTAATGAAGTCGAGCTAAGAAGACAGTTGTCTCGAAGAACCGTAGCAATTGTAGAATCTGAATTAACCTATGGCAAATTACGTTTTGTCTCTAGAAAAAAGATTTTTTTTCCCAATGAGATCTCTCCTCTCCAAATCTTACAATGATAAATCTTAGAATACTTGAAACTCTGCGAACTTGAATACCTGAATTAATTTTGATTTTGAGAAATTTTTGGAATTATTTTTTATTGTTGCCTATCTACACGTATTATGCAGTTCATCCGTTCATCAACATTGTCTAAAATTTCATTTACAGTAGAAAGCAATGTAATTCGCGAGCTTTCTAAATACAAGTTATGGATCCCCAGTTGAATATATAATGTATGGATAATGTTTAATAGATAATTTAATGGATAATTATTAATGTAATTATTATATATTTCATTCTATATTTATTATACAAAAGAGAGAAAATTAAAGGGATACAATGAAATTATAGAATGGAATTAGCTTAACTGCATAATTACAAATCCTAATGACGTCAAATTAATTATTCACAAGTGACCCGGTAGCACTCATATTTAAAGTTGAAAAGAAAAGTTGTAAAGAAATAAATTCCAAGTTATAATACTAAAATTTGTTAATTTGTTTTTACTATAATGAATTTTACAATTTTTCACTTTCACTGAAAAGAAATTAGATGTCTGCGTGTTCTTGGCCTAATTTCTCAGTTAAACAGCCAAATTTTTGCTTTCACTTTCCTTATCCGAAGATTTGGTTTTAGTACGCCACCCAGAGAGGAAAAATTCTACTAAAGAATAATTTAAGCCTTAAAAATGTTTTTAAGGCGATTTTATTACTTAATAAAAGAGCCAAAGATGAAAGAACAAATAATAATAATAATGAAAAAATATAGTTTGTGTTTCTGTTTGCAGCCATTATCAACGTAGAAAATAAATAAACTTCAAATTTTGGAAGCAGACACGAACTGTTAAGAGCTCAATTCAATTTCACAATGGGATTAATCGAATCAAAATTTAGCTTTTTTGATGATAACTTCACAATTCGAAATGAAACTTTCACTTTTATCAGAAAATTTTAAGTGAAAGTGAGAACCCTAAATTCAGCGAGGGGCGATTTCCAAATTTTAAAACCAAAAATAGTTCTGTCTTATTTATTTATTTATTTATTTATTTTATTATTTTTTTTTTTACAGAAAAATTTTAAACAGAAAAGCGAGCGTTCGATATCTGAAGGTAGAAACAAATGCAAGGATATTTAAATAAGAGCTTGAGGAAATGTGGATATTTTTTAAGTTTAAAATAAAAATTTCAAATATAAAATAGTATTTGTTGCTTTATGACAGTCTCACGCTAAAGTGGGTATTAATTAATCTAGCTGCGATTTCATTTTTTGTAGTTTGTTGATGTGATCGACAATTTACCAAATAGCTGGAGCTTGATTTCCATACACTTGCATTCAAGTGCGATCGTGCGGCACTCGTACGTACATATGGAAATCGAACTTGAGAACTTTTTATTTCTGTTACGGTGCTTATGCAAGGATATCGTGTCGTACTGGTCAATTTCACCAAAATTTCGACTGTGCACTCTTATGGATGAAAAACAGATTTTTCTCGTGCAATGATAATTTTGAAAGCTAAAAAATTTTCATCCATTTTAATATCCTTTTGCAAAACTTATTAAATTGGTGCAAAATTAATGGCCGATGTGTAGTGACTACTATAAAATGCAATAACTCGTTTCAAACAACACTTTGTTAATCGAAGTAACATCCGGCAGAATCAACACTCTCTTGCCAATGAGACAGTAGCCTATTTATTCCAGTGGCGTAGAATTCTGGATTTCTGGAGGCGACGAACTCGTTGAAAGCAATTTTCGCATCGTCGTGCTTTTTGAAGCATTTCCCACGCAGGAAATTGTCAAGGTGTTTGAAAAAGTGGTAGTCAGTTGACGAAAGATCAGGTGAGTATGCTGGATGATCAAGAGTTTCGTAGTCAAGAGTATTTAACTTCTGTCGGATAACCATTGCAATGTGCAGCCGAGCGTTGTCGTAAAGCAAGATGGGGCCTTTCCGATTGACTAATGCTGTTCGTTGTTGTTGTTGGAGTTACTGGTGTATGTCGTCAATCGGCCATTTTGCACCAACCTAATACATTAGGTATTAGAACCTTGGAATTTCAAGTCACACGATTTTATACTTGGTATTCTAAAAAAAAAAATTCATCGAATTTATTTTGATTCTCTTTGTTTTAATTTAATATGGTAAAATCTAAATGTCTGTTGAAGGATATAGTAGATTTGTTTAAAGAAGTGAAAGATTTATGGGGTTCTCCTTTAGTTCCTTGTGTTTGTTGTGTCCAAAACGTCCATTTAACTAAACCGAAGGCAAAATTTCCGCTAACAAGCCGTAACAAATGAAGTAGATCGATATATTCATCAAATTAACTTAATGAATAAAAATTTTAATGTGCGTTGTAGTGATTTGAAATTCAGTAAAGCCGACCATTCCATTAATAAAACAACCTGTATTTGAAGTACGCATTTTTATCTTAACGAGCTGCTTCAAAAGTGTTTTATGACATTTTAAACTCCTGAATTTCCAGATTTGGATCAACAATTTGAGAATAAAGTTGTGTAGTTTAATATCGGTGCTGAGTAGCGATCATATTGGATAAGTCTACTAAAGTAGGATTAACACATTCTGAAATTGAAAAAACGGGGTGAAGGGAAGAAATTAAATGATATGGTAACTTGTACTAAAGAAGACATGGTGTATGGTAACTGTATACTAATGGAGATACATCACTACCATGCAAGAGGAAACTCGTCCTCATATAACAAACTTTCTGGATTTCTGCATGAAATTTTTAGGCTCCACGTGCAGAACGTTCTGCCCCATCCATATGCAGAACGTTTTCAGGGTGGTTCAGTGGGCTGTCACAGAACCCCGATAATAATACCTGCGACTTTTTCTGATGGGGATTATCTGAAGGAGAAGTTCTACTGCATTTAACCAGGAAATGTAACGCAACTGCGAGCGGCCTTCGTGAGTTTTTTCCAAATGTTGACAGAGGAAATGTATAAGTTTTTTCCAAAAAGTTGATAGAGGAAATGTAAAGTGCTCACAAATATGAGGGCTAATCTCGAAGAGGTTGTACGCCACCGAAGTCAATATTCTGTCTACTGGCTAACCATGCACTGAATACTGTGGTACAAATTGTTATGGAATTTTTGAAATATCCCATAAGTTATTTTTTATAAGTTATTTTTAGTATATGAAGTTTCGTGGGCCATCTCTGTAATTTTAGTTAATTTTGGACTTCACAGTTCTTTAAGGAAGTTGGTTATAGCAAAAACCGATGGAGTTAATATTGTATAAGGAACACACGGTTATTCAAAAAAGATAGAATAGATTTCGAATATTTATTTCAAATAAACTGTAAAAGACAGAGACATATTCCGCACTTCATTGGATAGAGTTCAAAGTTTCAAAAGCCTTTTCTAGAAGTTCCATTCAATGCCACAAAGCGGTGCTGTTTTTTGTTTATAGGAAAATGTTGACGCCCAGAGGCGTTGTTGTTTTGCAAATTTTCCGTTTGCATTTGCAAAATCATCTTCTACGAATTGTTTAACGCCACTCATAAATTTACTTATGACGAAGCATCTGTTTGTTGAACCGACGGCGGAATTCGCGTTGTACTTCAACAATGGATTCACAATTCGCAAAATCATGGTCTTTTAAGATTAAAAGATCATGGCAAAATGTAGCACACCAAACGACTTCTCCCTTTCCGATAAACAAATAACAACGCCACTGTGTGGTATTGAATGGGAATTCTAGATAGGCTTTTAAAATTTTGAATCTTCATCTCTCCAGTGATGTGCGAAATCTTCACTCTCTTTAACAGTTTGTTTGCAATAAATATTTTAAATCTAAATATTAAGTTTTGAATTAGGGTTTATATGATAACGGATGAAGATACTGGTAAACATTAAAAGTTGGGCGAGCTCCCTTTGAAGATCTTGGAAGGAAGTTTAAAGGGAGTATTGTTTAGTGTACAAAATATGACATGAAAAAATTTCCTGGAAATTGAAATTTTTGGTTTTTAATTGACACATACACATTTCAAATCAATTTTACCTTCTGAATTTAATTCGATTTAATCCCATAGATCAATATCTTCCATTGACATCACGTTATGAATTCTGAATGATTAAAACAGCAACCGGATTTAGCTATTTCAAAGTGAAGCATTAATGAACTTCAAGTTCTCATGTCCAATTATCCCGCGAACTGTTAACTCTTCAAATAAATACATCATTTCACCTGCAATTTTCGCGTGATAAATCTCCTAAAAGATGAACTGCATTTGAACCATCGTATCTGCTTTTAAATTGCGGCGCCTAGATCAATCAGTATGTGATATCGTGATTATAATTGGTTTTAATTAAATCCATACTTAGAATTTTTCATATATCTAGTTTTTTTTTCTAGAACAAACGTGGGTTCCCAGAATATATAAATAAGCTTAAACATAAGTTTTATATGTAGCACCATCGCTGTGGGGTATGAAGCTCTTTCGGCTCCATGATTTGGCGGCAGCCGAGTTGCTCCAAAGGGAAGGGGTCAGGAGCAGGAATTTTTCTGAGGCATTGAAATGCCAGCTATGATAATCTTTGCCCTTTCCAAATTACTACTCATTCGAAACCTATTTAAACACGAGTCAAATTTTAGGTGAACTCCAATGAAATACACTGTTTAGTTTTACCAAGAGCACATAAGGACTCTTTTCCCTATGTGCTCTTGGTTTTACCTTAAGGGCTCTCTACGAACGACATTGTAATTTTACTTGAATGGCTCTTCATCCAACGACTTTATGTATTTAAACGTTCATGTTCTCTCATTACTTTCCATTCTTGCTGAATGATGACCACATGGTGGTCGAAATGTACATACAAGAAGTGAAATCTATTTTATGTGAACAAGTGGTTTCTTTATTTCTACTCTTGATCCATATCCACAGTCGGTGTCTTTTTCTAAAGATTAACCGGATTCTTTGCTGAATAATATCCTATTTCTGTTATCTACAAATTGGATCTAAAGGATTTAGCAGAGGCACAATTTTTGCACGAAAAAAAAAAAGATTTCGGTTATTGCTGGTTCTGGCTTAAAACCTGAAAAAGATACATTTGAACAACTTTAACTTAGGTATCGTTTGCTTTAATATATATAGCAATTCAAACACCTTACCAAACATATGTAGTGATTAATTCTGGAAACTTAACATTGGAATAAGTTTAACTTAATGCATTTAGCAATGGAACGATAAATTTTTAGATGAAGCAGTGGATTAAAAGGGTTAGAATGTCCTCCCTCAGACAATACAAATATCAAAAACCGCTCACTTCTTTAAACATTTTACTCCGTCCACCAACTTATAAGCTAAATTTCGTAGAAGTCATTCGAAGGCAATTTTTTTAACTATCAATGGAAAACCAAAGCAGTAAAGTTTAATTTGATTTTCTTTAATTACGAGTGAGCCCAGAAAGTAATGCACCACAATTTTTTTCTTCAACAATTATTTACTGAACACAATGAAACTTATACACACGAAAGAATGATGTTTCTTCTACACTCCCTATTTTTCCACATAATCTCCGTCCCGTTTTATGGCCTTCCTTCAGCGAGAAACAAGGGCATGTATGCCCTGTCGGTACAGGTCCTTGTTCTGTTCACGCAGCCATGTCTTCCCTGTGCGAATCACCTCTTCGTCATCCTCAAAATGTCTTCCACGAATGGCGTTCTTCAATGGAAGGGCGCTAGATCAGGGCTGTAGGGTGGATGGGGTAACACTGTCCAACCCTGTTTCGTGATGTGTTCCGATGGTGTGAAGGCGAGCATTATCGTGTTGAAGCAAACAATCAGCTGGGTTGTTATGGAAGCGCTTCTTGAGTTTGGTTAATGTGTTCACATATGCCTCAGAATTAATGGTGCTGCCTCTCAGCATCACATTAATGAGTATGACACCATCACAGTCCCAAAACACAATGATCATGACCTTACCAGCAGAAGCAGTTGCTTTGAAATTTTTCTTCTGTGGAGAGTGCAGATGACGCCATTCCATGGATTACCGTTTTGTTTCGGGCTCAAAATGGTGCGCCCAGGTTTCATCAGCAGTCACAACCTGGGACAAGAAGGCTTCCCCCTCATCTTCAAAACGTTGCAGAAATTCAGAAGAAATGTTTATTCTCAGAGCTTTGTGTTCCTCCGTAAGACAGCGCGGAACCCATTGTGAAACGTTTTTGTGTAATCAAGAGCACGGATGGTTTCACCCACACTTTCTTTGCTGAATGACAGTTCCAGCGCCAACTGCCGAGTCGTTCTGCGTCGGTCCTGACGAATGAGCGCGTCAGCACGCTGCATCTTGTCAGGTGTGACAGCCGAGGATGGCCGCCCCGACCGCGGCAAATCTTGGAGCTCCGCCGAACCGCTTTCTGATGGCCTCACCCTCTGTGCCCAGCGACTAACCGTACTTCTGTCGACTGCTGATGCTCCATAAACTGCACATAAACGTTTGTGAATGTTTCTTGCTCCGCCGTGAGAAATTCAATGACGACATGCTGCTTGTAACCTACATGATGTACGGTACATCACTTACAGATGCCATATTGTTCTCTTGCTGCACGTACACTATCTGTCGGAAGAAACGGAAACTTTGCGCGCGCACTCCGAAAACTTCAAAGAATGCATATCTCAAGTTTCGCATTCGTACCATTGTTGGGGGACGGGGAAAAAATTGTGGTGCATTACTTTCTGGGCTACCATCGTATATGATCACCTTGTAGTTTTCAATTTTCGTTTCGTGCAGTTCACCAATTCGACTTTAATTCCTGCATATTTAATGCGTGGATGGTTGAAATTCTAAAGTTTCCGCTGCATTAAACAAAAATCTTGCTGATTATATAATGGTATAATCCAACAACTTCAGTATTCAAAGAGTTTTGAATATATTATATGGTAATAAAATACCAGCGTCTTTGTTTAATAAATATCTTATTTGTCTGTTTTTAAACTACTTGCACAGAACTTTTGTGATAATGGAATATTACAATAAAGAAATAGGGGTGTTAGAATAATTCTACAGATTGCCCTGGGAGGAACGTCAAGTTATCTTCGTTTTGTATTCAATGCATTAAAATAATGAAGAAAATTACATTTAAAAATCTTTTTCAGTGATATTCAAGTTCTCATAGATTGTAAAAATGTACAGTTTTATAGAATCTTCTGTGGCTGAGAAATACTGTACACTATTGGCCAATGAAAATTGTAACACCAGGAAGGATAAGAGCTATCGAAGCCATATCTTATAATGCAAAGGTCACATTATTACCATTATTGTTCAGTTTGGCTTGCGGAACGTACAGAAAACAGGATCTCGTGTAGAGATTAGCTGTTGCGCAATTCTTGAACAAAGGTTCGTAAAGTGGTTGTACGATCCGTAATATCCATGCACACAAGATGTCTGCCTTCTTGTTCGGTAGTGCCACGAGGCTGTTGACAGGGGCGGCGCGAAGCGGTAAGCAAAGTAAGCGTCGCATGGGGGCGCATTGTAGGATGGGGCGTCAACGTAAGGTTGAAAGGGTGCTTATTTTAGGAGTTTCTATAGCGTCGCATGGGGGCGCCAAAGAAGCTAGCGCCGCCGCTGGCTGTTGAGATCCTTTATGTCGGTCAGGTCGTCCGTCCTCAATTCGCTTCCATATTCGCATCACGGTACGTGCTTTTTGTTCAACAAGACCACCAATTTTTTGGGTAGGATAATCCACAGTCTCGATATGTCACAGTTCTCCCGCGATCAAAGTTGGAAACCTGCTGGTATGGTTGACAATATACTAAAGCTTTCTGGGCACAAGAATGACGAGCTAACACAATAGGGATATTTTAAAAAAATGCTCTCTGTTCTCTCCTCTTTTACCGATTGTTAAATATGTTCCACTGGCGCACATGATTTGCATATGTTCTACGCTTCTATACATTTGTGTGTCCTTACATCATGCAAATATCGGGTCAATCGGATGCCTTCTTCTTGATGTTAAAATTTTATGGTCAGTAGCGTAGAATACAAAATCTCGGCCAGTCAGACTCAATTTCTGATAAGTCTATATCCAATTTTTGCTTATTAATTATGTTCAGAAATATTGCATAAGATTAAAGGAAAAAAATAAGAAAAAATTAAATCAGCCAATAGAAAAATGGTAATCAATCAGACATCTTCAGGAAATAATTCTCCTCGTGTCTTTTTTATAGGCAGGTCATAAGAGGAGCGTAATTTTGTTAGCTTTATAGCTATTCAATGTTTCTAATTGCAAATGTAATTTATGATTTCATTAACTTTAAAGCAATAGCATTTTGAGACTTGATTGATGAATTAACATTTTCAATAATCGCATTTACCAATTTTAATTTCCGGGATTGCTGACTATTTTTATCATTTGAACGTAACATTTAGTTTCTACGGCGGCATGGCTTAATCAAATTTAGGTATCGCTTTTTGATTTAGTTGGCCTTATATGCTTTTGTTTAGCATCCTATTTAGGCGTCTATGGCCAATTTGCATGATGGACAGAAATATTGATGATGATGAAAAGATATGCACGCAATATGCACGCAATATGAGTTGAACAAATTTATAGCCTGATAAAAAGCATCAGTTTTAGTAATCAGAAATGGTCTTGACGCAAAAATCTCGATTCAGTTCTGACTACATTCAGAAACGTAGCCAGAGCTTGAATGGATGTGAAGTACATTAGCGCCAAATACTTATTTGCTTTCGACTCTTAACACCGTGAAAATTTAATATAAAAGTAGCCTACATCAAATAGTTTTTTTATTTTTTTCTATTAATTGGATTTAATTGCCCACATATTTTTTATAATTGAAATATTTTCTTACAATAGGTCATTTTATTAATACGCTTGCATATTTACTTATGTTATTCTTGCATTTTATTTGCCTTATTCATTTTTTTTTATAAAATATCCTTATTTTATTCTCTGTGTATATCTCATTTTGGTTATTCTTGTGGCTTTTGGTATGCTGAATCCGAATCTGCTTTTAGATTTTTTCTATCACGTCACGTTTCCAAGTAATGCGCATAGAGACTGCAATGTTAAAATAATGGGTGCGAAGAGAAGCGGCTGCAATGTTAAAAATATCCATATTTTTGGGCCACAAGGAAATTTATCAGGCCCCAAACTCTGAATAATTTCAAATGTTTCATTGAAAACAAGAAACCTGTGGGTGATTTAAAAAAAATAATTTAAAAAAAAAATAATTTAAAAAAAAAGCATTGGAAACAGCTCATAACGTTAAAAAAAATTTAAAAAGTTATTTTTTGTTGGCTTGTGTTATTGTTTAAAGAGTGGGTTTCGTGAAACAAGTTAATTAGTTAGCTTTTAAAAATAATATAAAACGTTGTTTCGTCTACGTGTCGAGGGATAGAATGTTCTTAGGTTTGATTCCATTTGATTATGATATTTGTGATAGTCCTTTTTAAACTCCCTTTGTTGAACTCTATCGCTGGGAGCTAGAAGACAGTTAATTGAAATTGAAATTCTATTGAAAATACAGTTAACTGCTAGACACTAAATAATTAAAAGAAGCCATAGTTCCATGAGAAATCGAAAGCTAAAGTACATGTAATACCAAACATTTATGTTAACAAAATATATAGTGATATTCATTTCTTTTTCAATGTATTTAACATTTTTAGAGTATGCAACTTCTGTATGCAATTTAGCTACTTTCTTTAGGAAAATCAAGATTAATAGAGGTCTTACAGTACAACATTATATAAACCATTATGGAGTCGGCTAGTTTCGGAAAAATGCACGCAGCCATTTGTCTATACATCCTGATGAAGGCGGGAATAAATGCCATATTATGGTTTTCTATAATGTTGTACTGTAAGAAATCATTAATCTTTTTAAGAAATACCAACAAGTTGGATGATTTAGGAAAATCGATTCTTTCCTAATTCATTACTTTTGATAATAGACTGATCATTCGAAACTTAACCTCTACCACACATTCGAAATACTTATACATGTATCAATCACTTTGTCAAACAGGATTGTTCCAAATACTTTCCGATACAATAAGCTGGACTATACTTCTACAATTTTTACACTGATTTTCCCCTTTATACACAGGTACCATCACTACCTTGATCCAATCATTCGGTACAACATCGTTTATACAATAAAACTTACACAAGTTCCACAGCCATCCTTCGTTCCTCCGTACTTCTAAATACATTTCCGCTGTAATGCCATCAGGGTCTTTTGCTACATTTTAATGCTCTAATAGCTCCGAGACAATACTGCTGTGTCTGATTAATGAAAAGGATGGTCACATTAGACCAGGTTTCAGTATGCAGGAGCAAACTCAAGTATGCATTAAATTGGGTAATATGTTTCTGACAACACTCACGCTCCAATACGTTTCAGAATAAGGCCCTGTTCATGCTACGGTGAATTTCACGACGAATGAAGTCACCATCAAAATTTCTGTCGCGAAACCGTCGAGATCATTTTCACAAAGCGAACATTGTCGGGAGATGATTGCTGGGATGTTTCGTCTTTTGATTGTTGTTTTGAAGTTTGAACTCTAACATCGATTCCTTTCTCCAATTAATTTTAAAAATACTAAGCATTTATTAGGACTTCCTTGTCGAAACGTTTGGACATAGTAGCCTAATTTTGTTTTGTTTTTATGGTATTTAAAAATCAGAATACCGTTTTTGTCCGTGGATTTTTGGTTGTTGTTTTTTTATTATTGAACTGAATCAATTTATTGATTATGACGCGACATTTTGAAGTAAAATCTTTAAGATCAAATTTCATGAAATCCGACAACAGACTATGGAAATCGCTCATGGTGTTTTAGTAATTTCCTTCGCGCGTAATTCAAATGATGCATATAAAACCTTATGTCGAAGCAAATCTACCGTTTATTATGAACTGCATAATTTCCAAAGGTGACAGTTTCGTTTCATCACCTTTAATCCCGTATTCTCTTCTGGAACTGTATCGTTGGACACGGCAGGTAATTACTCGGCGAACTCGGGAGTGATCATTATCTGTGTGCTCCCTTCTATCAATGCCGTTAACATGGCAGAGACAGAGTGCGCGAAGAAATTCGTTGGGGCGAGTACTTACCTTACGTCTCGTCCCCCTCGAGACCCCTGCCTTCACTCACCCACGCACTCTAATAAAATAAAAACCTTTTTTCCCTCTTCTTCTTCTTATCAACGAGAACAAGATAAAAGGAGATATAATAAGATGCTGGGATGGCAAAGAGAAGTGCAGAACATACAGCTCGCGTTACATCATAATTAAATCTCCCTCTTTTTTTCCCCACCTGGTTTTTCTCGATGGTCTTCCATCTTGTAGCATTCATGTTTAAAGAGGCATTGCTTCCCTTTTAGTAAATGAAAAGAGAACAAGAGGAAGAATTCTTAAACTATACCAAAGTTAAATTCTAAATGTATATTTTAAGTATGTACGTTATTTATTGTACCAGTCCATGGTAATAAATGCATGCCATGGTAACATCTTCTCAGGTAGTTTAGGGAAAATTAAGGAAAAATTTACGGACACGTGCTAAATAAAATAAGAATTATTTTGTAATGCTTGCCTTCGAGAGTATATTTTCCAAGAGGATGAATTTTGGATAATTTTGCTTTCCTATCCTATCGAAATATGTTCATCTTTGTGTGCTTACATAAAAGTCGAGAGTTTAATAAATAGATTTAAGAAAAGCAACCTGTTCAGAAAATTGTCGGTTATCAGTTACAAAATGAACTTAAAAATAAGAAGATTTATGATTTGAATGGAATTTTGAGTTTATTATGTAAACTTGAGCTTGTTATGTTATAAGAGAACAGCAACTGTTTAAACCTTCTAATTAATGATCCAGTCCGTCAGAAGTAACGAATTTCAAATTCTAACTGAAAAGCTCAAGCTAACAAAAACTTCTACAAAGACTTTGTAAGCAATTGTATGTATTTCCAGATAATGCCGGTTACTTTAAAGTCTTTTAGTTCACATGGTTCTCGAGTGCTATAAGATTTACAACTCAAGGAATAAATTAAACTTAAAACTAATGAATGAGAAAATATTATCTTTGATAAATTCATTAAGATAGCACTGGCTATGAAATAATAGATTATTACCTTATAATTAGTTATCTTGCAATTAGTCCTTACGGACATTTTCTCCCGCTTCTTAAAATACGATTATTTATTTAGCGATGTTATTTGAAGCAAACAGATTTCTCCTAGCCAACATCCTTTTTTTTTTGGAGCAAGCACTTGTTTTCGTCTTTCATTTCGACTCGATGTCAAGATCAAATTTTCAAGAAATCGATGTCACCTGAGAAGTTCGACGAGTCACTTGAACTAAAAACAAGGATGGCATGACGTCAACGTTAACTAGAGTGCCTTAAGACAGGGCTCAGAAAAGCATCCATATCAAGTGGGCGGGTAGGTTTAACTTAGAGAATTCAATTTATTTTTTTTTTAATATTTTTTGAATATTAGAATATTCAATTAACTGGAGCCGACTTTGATACTGTACTTTTAGTTTGAGAAATAGTGATTTTAGGTTGCAACAAATCCGCTTTGGTTTAAATTTGCAGCAAATAGTATTTCAAAAAACACTGTGCTAATTAATGCGTCGAATTTCGCAGTTTCTCAGATGCAGATATTTTATTTCGATTTCAGTCAACGCTTATAATATCGCAGCGGTTTATTAACGCTTAAATAAATACAGTTTTTCTTTTATCAGCAAAGGAAAAGAATTTTGAGTGAAAAGTTCAATTTTATACTATCTAATGTATATTTGAATGAATTAAAGCAGCAAATAAAAGGCAATTAAAATCGGAGTTGACCAATACGTTCACAACTTTTCATAATGCAACTTAAAATTGTAAAAAAAATCTTAGCATTTAATCAATTACCTTACTTCTGCGTTATGAAATCTTGAAATTATCTAAATTTGAAAAAATATTTCCTAACGAATGAAGAGGATATCATTGCCGATTTAACAGAATGAACAAACATTACTTGCCTAGTCCATAATCCAGGTAGATTCCTAATTCTAATAATAATAATTCCGATAGTTTAACTACACAGCTATTCAGAATATTCAGGTTTTTTTGACTTTGTTTCTCGTGATTTATAAAAATATGAGACAAAAAAAAACACAAAATTTATACGCAATTGAAAATGAAATAAACGTAATTGCAGCAACTTGAAAGTAATGGTTAATGTAATTATTTAGCAGGCATACAAAAAGTACCTAGTATTAAAATGATATGATTAGTATACAGTGTCCATGGAAAACTTGTTTGGCATATTCCCTTGGACCTGGGAGAAAATTAAATTTATTTGCTTTTTAACTTCAAGACGACAATCCGTACCTTGCCCGAATTTGGAACTGACCTTAACCTCCGGTCTGATAATGGCAGAGAATTTTACAGCCAAAATTGCCAAGGAACTAGCAGCTTTTTAACCTAATCTAGTTTTAGCTAATAACAAACTCAATCACTCTCAAAAGCCGGGGTTCTCTTCAGAGAATCAGCTAGACACTGAAAGACCTTCTGATTGCTTGAATGCGTGACAAATAACAGATCATTGAGGTGTGGATCTGCCAGTGGAGAACGAAATAAAGTGACCATGAAGCAACACAGATTAAGCAGTATCAATGCAGTGTTTAAGCTTGTGTCTCTGATGGGTTTGATTAAAAAGATACCAAAAGAATTCATATAAACTTCTGTAAAGTGCTGGAAAGTGTGGACAATTTATAACCAGACTACCAGGGAGAATACGCTATTCCACAAAAAATATCCCCCACACAAATTGGTTGCTTGGTTAATATAATAAATCATCAACTTGTATATTCGAAAAGATTTCTTTGACACAATTGAAGCTTATCCTGAATCAATACTAGTAAGATATTCAAAATTGGTCTTGTATTACGTTATTAATAATTAAAATGAAAAAGGACTTGGTAAGGCTGATATACATTTTTAATGATGGAATTTGACAAGACAATTGTTTCGGCTGCCGCCATAATCACTATAGAATTTGAGTAGGGTGAAGAACAGCAGACAATGAATGAATGAATTCCTTATTATAAATGTCATTTCATTAATAACAATCCAAGAAAAATTATAGATTTTGTAACAATAATTGTTTCATACCCAAAGCCTCACCGGCAGCATCTTACGAGCTGTCAATACGGACCATTTAACCGATCAAAATCGCGTTTAAAAATCTACCAACTGCACTTCTGCCATTATTCTAATAGGAAACCTATCATCTTTTTTGCCAAAGATATCGTCTTCAAAAGAATCACTTGAAATTTATAAACTTGAGCTGGATGAAATTAGTGTTCGATTTTCTGGTTGCAATTTTAGAATAATATAGATCCTTTTCCTTTGATAGCAAACCCATAAAGATATAATATATAATATATACTCACATTTATGCACAGTATATATATGGTTTATTACAATAATTCATAATCTTTATGCAAAGAATGCTCATTAAGGAGGTTACTTTATTGAAGAGGGGAAAATAATTTACAACAGTAACAATTTCTATTGTAGTTTTCAAAGAATTCTTTTATTACTATTGTAAAAGAAATTACTGGAAATAAAATACAAGAAAGCCTCATAAATATCCTTTTTATATTGTTTTTTTTTCTGCCTCTAGTCGCTTCTTAGCCTTTTCCCTTTATAAGAAGGTAAAATTTTCCAGGTCGACATCGCTTCCTATCTTTTGCACAGATGGATATTGTCAACCATTCCATCTCACACGGTCACGAAAGAGGGCGGAAGAAGGTAAATTTTTCCAGGTCGACATCAATAGTGCTCCGAAATAGTCGCAGTCAAGCGAGTTCACATCTACTGTAGATACGGCATATAAAAGATGAAGACGGTGCATCATGACGTTGTGTCGAATTATTATCAAAAAATATCACTAGAGGGAGCCATGAAAGGGTGGTCGACCGACATCGACGGCAAACGAGCGGCCACCGGGCTCATCCTTCGTAGATGAGGACGGGGTGGGGGCCACCGGGAGAGGCGGGCGGCTGTTACTGCTGTCCGCCGAGGGCTGTTCAAAGAAACAGGCACACTCTCTATCTCTCAGCTGCTGTAGAGAAAACCAGCAAATTGTCGAAGAAAAAATGGCTACGACTTAAAGTTCTTTGCAAGACAAAGTAAGGATGTGCGAGGAATTGACCTGATTTATGAATCGTATTTATAAATGGATTACACTTATTATTTTATACTGTATATTGTAATTTTTATTATTCACCACTTGATAAAACGTGCTGAGGTAATCTTAGACCATTTGTCCATATTGTCTACGCACCGGTAATACCGTAAACAAGTATTACAGTTAATTAAAGCACAAATAGTATTTTGAAACACTGTTAATAAACGAAAAGCACTGGTCGACAATTGCAGTTAAAAAACATATTAAACATTCATAAACAGTCACAAACTAAGTCACAAAACTAAGAATGTTGGTTTTAAATTCGGTTTTCTGTAATATTGTCACGCGCGCAACAATTTTACAATAACTCTCACTTTAGAAGAAAACCTGTTAAAATTTTACAGATATAACTATATCTTTCTCTCAGTCTCCCCCCCCCCCCAATCCTGTGATTCAAATCTAATCTTTCACTTAATAAATTATGGACAACAAATAAAAATTGAATCAGACTTAATTTATACGTTTTGCACTTACTGATGCGGTAGATAAGTTTCTTAAATTACAGTTTCAATAAGGTCGTTATAAACCTTTCGAGTATCCTGATCGACTGGATATATACCGCATTTATACTTTATTATAAATAAATCTAAGGAAATACTTTCAATGAAAATTGATTACGTAAAAAGAGACTGCGACGCTGATTGTTTTGTAAGCAGAAATAAACTATAGCTATCATCTTTCATTCTGTGACATTTTTTAATGAAGGAAAAATCTCATATGTCTTTCTTGCTAATTTTTTCCTGTTGCGAATTAATACCTCGAGCGAGAGAGTAAACAGAGGCTCGAGGGTGACAGCCGTAATTGCCTAATACACAATCCAGGGAACCGATACAAGTAGGAAGGAAGGTTTTACCCGCCCAAAAGCGGCTTCTATATTTATCGAAAGGGTGGGGCAGTTAAAGGAGACAAAAAAAGTGTAGGATTATCAGCATGAGATAATAATCCCTCTGCTTGCTATATGATCAATATAACAAAAAACGGGGAATCGATGACAAAGTAAACAGCCACTTCCAACTCATAATTACACTGAGCGCACAAAAGAAGTAACAACACAATTTAATTTCCCCCCTTCTTTTTAGCTGAATTGTATGGCATATATGCTTTTTTATTATTATTTAAGGACTGTCATTCAATATTGCTCGGAAAATAAAAGCACAAAATAGAAGCATTTAATCAAATTTATTTTTAGATATGTTCCTGAAAATTATACAGTTTATATACAGTATCTTTGTTTTTCTAAGCATTTTTTTTCAATATTATTCGAAGTCAGATGTCGAGATCGCTCCACATTGTAATACTGTCAAAGTTTTTAAGTTTGAATTTTAATTAATAACAAATATTGTTGGAGTCGCATTGCTGATCCATTTCATTTATGGGACTATCTGTTACTGTCAGTTAAAATCTACCAGAATAAGACCGTTAACTTCTGCAGTAATTTCAGTTTCACTGTGAACATCCAATCTCGTTAAGAATTCCGTACACCTTGAGAATTAAAAGATGAAACTGAGAAGCTTTGATCGAATATTGAGATTTATCGTATTATTTCGAATTTTCAATAGACTATATTGTATAATTATAGTTCTTTGCAATTTAATTTTTTTCATTTATTCGGCAATGCAATTCTTTGAGCTAAGAAAATTTTGAATTCTTTTAAAAAATTGCATTGCCGAATATTTCACTAAACAGAAACGATTTAAATATTATTAGTGGAATTTAACTGCTGATCCCCATTCTTTTCTCGTTTTCCCAGTTGAAGTAATTAAAAATACACCGTCGTCCGTATCAATAGTTGTGACATGATAATAGAGATTCTGTATATAAAACGTTAGGAAGAATAAAACAATATTTCCTATCTCTAATCTAAACCTTTCTAAGGTTTCCAAAAGCGATGCCAAAAACATGAAGCTAAAGTTTACGTCGTCCTGAAGGGATCTCTGCTTATTGTTTTTAAGAAGACCTACCTACATTCCAGTGATGCTCCCGATGGAGCAGTATATGATTGTTGCATGGTAATAGAAAAGAAGCCTCCTGGCAATGGCTCACGTGGCTGAATTTGCTACTTTTATAACACAGCCCCCCTTGCGTTAGATGACGTCTTCTATTATGATCAACGAATGCATCCGATGTAAAATTCAGTTCCGTTTCCCTAATATTATGCGATCTGTTCACCTCTTAAAGGACGCCATTTCAACTCGGAAAGGCTCTCTGTTCACCATTACTTTAATCAGCTGCAGTCAGTCATTACGACCAAATATCATTGTGCTAGAATGTATGGTTTGAAGTCTGGCATGAGTTTCAATTCAGACTTAGATTCAGCGGGTTTCTAGTTAAATTCCCTGGTCGAGTTTTATTTGATCCTAAATAAAAGCGCCCACAAGTAAAATTATTTGCAACTAAACACGCAGAATACTTTTGTAGTTATTCTAAAAGACTTCAAATTAGGCAGAATTATATTAAAGGTCTTCGGTTAGGCAAAATTTTATCCCATATTGGTATATACACGAAGATTAGTAAATGAGCTTGTAAACTCTGTCTGAACATATATAAAAAGGTTGTTTTTTTTTAAGCAAGCAAATAAACATAAGCTATACACACCAAATTTCCCCTTGAAGTGAGAGAGCTCAGGGATGCAGTTCATTACTTATTGATGTTGTGTAGATGGAAATCGATTGGGAAAAGGGCCTCGCGGCTATCCGATATCAGAAGTCCATGAAGTCATAAGCTTGAATAGCCTATTAAGAAAATTGATTCTCCATGTGGCTGAGCTATGGTCAGAAACTTCAGTAGATTTTCTCCTAATCCTCAAAAAGGGAGCATGGACTGAATCTTAAAACTACAGTATGTCCAAGAAGTGCTGTGTCTGCGTGTGTGTGTTGGGGAAGAGAGTTTTATCAGGTTTAGACAGCCCTAGGTTTTTTATTTTTCAGCCTTGCAGCATAGTTTTTTTTTAATTAACTCTTTCTTTTTTAATATCTTAACAACTATGGGGAATGATTGAAAATTTGTGCCCAGATTTATTTATAAAGGAAGGTAGAGCTATGTAAAAAGCAATGATTTTAAGAAAGCGGATCTAGATTATCAGATTGACTATCAGGTTAAATCATGTGTACATAATTCCTGATGATGAGGTTATTCTTGAAACGCGTCGAACGAAAATAAAACTCTACCGTATTGCTATTACCAGACCCTACTTTATTTCAGGTTAAATGATGTTCAGCTTTCCTACTGTATATTATGTTTTTGATTTATGCAAGAATATTTAAGTTTCATTTAAATCTCTAAAAAGAAAGCAACTATCTAATAAACTTTATAAGTTAGAAACAATAAATTTAATTTTATGATTTTTTTTTCATATGTCTATTGTATTAAGATGAAAAATTATTTTGATTTCCTTAGAGACGATGGCGTGCACGTGCCCATGTAGAATCTTGGTAAACAATTTTTTAACGGGTTCGCTACTGGAAGGGAGAATGTTCTAACGACGTAAACCCGGACGTAATTTTTGTCCAAACCCTTGGCAATATCTTCATTCTTGGGTGACAGCAGCGATGACTTTGTGAAAAATTCGCCGACAATTATCTCGGCAATGCACCCAACAATGACGCGAAAGGCCCACTCGCCTCGTTTGCTTCTCAACCCCCGAATGGAAACTCACTTTTATTAAAGTTATTTATAAATGACTCGGGTTAATGCCTCATAAATATAGTCTTAATTGCCGTATTTAAGCTGACAAGATTGTTTATTTTAATAGCATTTGCATGTCTTTGTCGTCATCTTCGCAGAAAGAATTCAATACGAAACCCGTTATGGAAATAAAATTGATTAATCTTATTAAGGAAAACAAAAACATCCGTATAATTACCCTTTATTTTGTCCATTATAGTTTTGCTATTATAATGTGTCTTAGACTCTGTCCAACGAAAGTTTGACTGGGCGTGTCCAATAAAATTTCCAATTTAAACTGTTAGACATTGCTGCACAGAGCATAGATGGAAATTTAAGACTTAAAATGAGGATAGCATTCTCATTAATTCTATTTTTAAATTTACACACTTTAAGAATGTTTACCCACATGGAAAATCAAGACCTTGATGTGACTATACTGATAACAACAACATCTTCTATGAATGTATGCCAAAAATGAAGAAAGCATTGTCGTTTTTGTCAATTATAAACGCGTCTTTGTCAATCAATTTACTTGAAAAATATTTTGAATATAAAAAGAAAGCTTGTAAATATTTAGCAAGACTTGAAAACCATATCGGATTAGATTACGAAGTTTTCTTAACGAGAAATTCAAACCCCAAGGTATCATGGAGTCGTTAATACAAGGAATTAAAACAAAGAATGGTACGCAAACCATACTCGCCGATTTTGATAAAAATTCGATCACCATACTAACATTTTAATGATTGAGGTTTGAAAGGGTCTGTTGCATTGATATTAGGACATGATCTCTGTTCATCAGGTTACTTTGTTTGGTTAATGTTATACAGGATATCTCAAACCTTTAAGGTCAAAATTCCATCTTAGTATTTGGAGATAGGGAATCAGTAGCCGGAAATGCATATTTTAGGCATACGAGATCTTGAACGGGTAAAAACGGTAATACGTGTGAAGAAAGTTTTCGTAAGCTGCTTTCGTTTTCAGAGCAAACGCTCTTTTTATTCATAACTTATGCCTCATAGCAGCAACATAGAAACAACTTACAGCTCAGAGAAATAACATAGTAACAATTTATAGCTCAGAGCAAGTGTTCAAAGTTGCGACCACTAGTCTCAATATACGCATTAGAACGGCGTATGAAATTTTGCCGCACTCTTTCAAATTTCTTGGTATCTGTTGAACCAGGCGATCCGCAGCCTAACAAGCAGTATCGCATCAGGTTCTAGTGGGATTTCACATACCAACAACTTGATATCTCACCAAAGGAAAATATTCTTAAAGATTTGAAACACCCTGTATATGAGCGTTTAGGAACTCGTAGAATGTTGATTAATAAAATCTTGCAAACATTTCAAGAAGGAGCTTTAGCTGCGACAAAGCAATCGTCACGTACGCATGCCCATGTCAACATTGTCCAAAAAATAAGAAGAAAGTAACAGGTTATTCATTCTTGACGAATCGATTGTTATATGATACCCCATTATCTATGTATTCATTTGATTGCTCAACGCAGTACAATAATTGAGTGATTGAGTGATTGATTATTGAATTTCGACAAAGCGATTATCATGTGCACATGCCTATGTCAACAATGCTTAAAAGACGAACAGACAGTAACATTGTATTCATTCTCGACGAATCCGATTGTTATATGATATACCATATTCTTGGTATTCTTATACGGTCGCTGTTTTAGCACGTGAATTCGACTTGAATGGGTCCACGAAAAATCCTGAAAAGTTGATACGGCCGAGCTAAGACTTTGATGGTCATATTTCTGAAAACAGAATTTGAAAAGGTTAATCCGTTTACAAGTTTTCGTGCAAACAGCGGACAGCCGGACGGACGGCCGGATAAACTACAGCCCATGCGTGCATCCTTATAAGTAATGCTCCTAATAAAAACACCTTAATAACAATCGATTTGTCAAGAAAGAATATATTGTTACTTTCTGTTCATCTTTTAAGCATTATTGAAATCGGCACGCGCACGTGAAATCGCTTTGTCGAGGCACGATTGCTCAAGTGTTCATAATCTACTTTATTAAGTAGCGGAAGAATGGAGCTACTTATTGGTTTTATAATGTCCGTCCATGCCCTTCATAATTTTTACATTTTTTTTGAGGTAGAAGGTTGAAATACGGAATATTAGCTTACTATGGACATATCCACCTTCACTATTTTGTTTGGGTTTGATTGGTGACTGGGGTCGGAATTACGGGGGTGGGAGACAGAGAGGACAAAGGATCTGTGTGCGATTTAGGTACGTAAAGGAGTGAAATTCAACATCCAGATTCCTCTAGGCAAGATATACATTACTATGCAGTTTACTTTAGTCCCCCCGCAACTTCGAGGATAGCAGTCACTTGGTCTTTAGAACTATGGCAACATATGGCATGTGATATGCCATTCGATCATAAATGATGAGAAAGGAAAGAAGATACGAGCTTTTTTACGTTTTCTACATACTACATTCGAGAAAATCAATTTTTTGATTAAAAAACTTGGGGGGAAGGTAAAAAGCGCAGATACAGAGGTAAAAATAGATGACCGCAGGGTCTACTACTTGCCTTATCCTACTGTGGATACTTTCTGCGCAATAGAAGAGAGGAGGAGGTCAGTCCATTTGTCCACAAGAAAAAAAAATGAAAATAATTAAAACATAAAGGAATTGATTAAATATACATATCCTTTTAATGGAAAATAGAATAACATAAAATGAAATAATAAAATCTAAATAAAAGTCACGAGCAGATAATGAATAAGCTATCAGAATATAGAGAAATATAGTTAATTTTCGACATTTTTAAAAAACATTTGCAAAGAAAATACAATGAACTTCATAAAAAAAAATGGCAAATTTTTGACAAACAGAGATTTTGTTCGAGATTGGCAATCGAGATTGTTCGATTAAGTGATTTTTTTTTCTTTCGTTTCAAAACTTTTAATTTAGGTACTTGAAACTCTCTCAATTGAAATCCCAATAATAAAGAATTTCTTAATTGCTAGTCCTCCACTTTAAAGACTAAATTTGCTGCTCGAGTTTAGAGTTATCTTTTTATTTACCATGAAGTACGAATGTTTATTATGAATTTTTCACGAAAAATCATCTTTTTGTTGTAGTTATTTGTTATAGTTTCGAATTTTCATCAAAATCGGCGAGTTTGGCTTCCATACCCTTTGTTAGAATTTTTTTTTTTTTTCGTTTCTAACAGCAGAGACATTTTGTCCTGAAAAATTAATGCATATCGCGATACCCAGAGCTTGATATTAACTTATTAATTAATTATATTTTTATTTATTTTATTGTTAGTTCAGTACTACAAACAAAAATACCTGGCTGGGGCCTACATGACCAAAAGGCCGACATGTTCGGTCCCCGGCCAAAAAAATGATCAAATTAATTAACAAACAAGTAATTAATAAAATAACTACATCAAATTAGAAACTCAAACTAAGTCAACGGATTAGAGGAAGGATTAGTAGGAAATTTGTTAGCAAAAAAGGCGGAGATGGAGATGATCGGAGAGAATCTGGTAAAGCCCACCATTTAAAGCCAGCGTAAGAGATGTAACGGCGTTGGTAATTACTACGGGCTAGAGTCACTTTATAAGAAGAGTATCGCAATCGTCTTGAGCGACGCCATTTTGAGTTTAATTCTTCTCTGCATACAAAGGGCAGTATGGAGATTACGTTGTTTTGTGAACATTTTTTCAAAGTATTCAGCCGCATTTCGAGTAAAATGTTATGTTGTAATATTTTACGATTTGTAAATTCACTTAATACATGATAAATAGGTTTTTTAATATATTTAACGTGGTAAAAATAAAAGATAACTCTACTGCTCAAATTAAATTGTTACATCACTTCTTTTTTTTTAGGTCATCAATAACAAAATATAATCTGTATTTCGTTAACTTATAAAATTTCATAAATTTAATATTTAATTCAAATGAATGTAGAAAGAATTTTAGGTTTTACATGGTATTTATGAATTTGAAATTAAAAAAATAGACAAGTTAATATTTATTTTTTTCTTTTTCATTTTCACATCGTTTTTGGACTGCTTAAATTAAATCTCAATGATATATTTCATTTAGAGTGGACAGGGCCCGCTCAGTGGCCGAGAGGGCTGGGGCGTAGGCTTTCCAGTTCTCGAATCCGTCGGGTCGCGGGTTCGAATCCCGCCATATGCATGGATGTTTGTTCTTCCCAGTTGGAATGTAAAACATTAATTTCCCTTTTCTACTGGATTTAGTGCAGTTTACCGCGCAACAATTTGGCATAATGGCCCGGATAAAGCAAAAGTTAATTGACGAAATTATTCATCTCTAAACCTTAGGAAAACTTTGTTTATTATTAATACATGCAACTGCTATCGATAAAATAGTTTCTGTTTATCGATTGAAACTTACTATTTGGTGATTAAAGTCTCAAGTGCTCCCAAGTAAGTTTCAAAGCTCACTGAAGTGCATAGAAACGATTAGCAAGCATTCACCCGGGAAAACTCAAAATGGCTGCGATTATGCCACGTGATACCGAAAAGCCAATCAGAAGCCTTGCGGCATAGTTCACTCAAATGCGGTACTCTTCCTGTAAAGTGACTCTACTACGGGCTAAAAGAATGCGAAAAAATAGGCGGAGCGGGTCGCATACTGAGGAATATCGGATTGGTAATGAAACGACAAAATATATTAAATATTTCTACGCCAAAAAAAAACAAAACAGGATAAGAATGCCAAGATTATTGCAGCACAATCATTATACAGGCCATCATTGCTGGCCAGGTTGGCTGAGGTTTCTAACACATTTGAATTGCAGTGAAGCCAGCCTGGCTAGCCCAACCCAGAGACAAATGAAAGTAACTTTCATTTGTCTCTGGCCCAACCTGACATTCAGTGACTCTTTCTCGCCTATTTTCTCAAAATCTTTCAAGGGGAAGGGTGTGATTAAAAAGTGTTTTTAGACTAATGTGGTGTTGCTCTACAGGGTAGCAATCGGAAATTTTTCTCTATATTTAATAGTTTTCGAGCTGGCAAATGATGACCTTAACTGTGGGGGTCAAAGTCAAATTTGAGTGCAGCAATGAATTCCCCACCCCCCTAATACCTATAAACCACACTCATCAGATCTCGTTACCTGGCAGCTTTGAGATATCTGCCATGTTATCAGACTTTTTGGACACCCTGCATCAACTTTAAAAATAACGTTCTGAGTCATTAAATTTGAGTCATGTTGTAATAATTAATTAATCGTGCAAGCGATGTTTTAAAATGTAACAAATCTATTAAACTATTCTTTTTTTCTCTAAGTGAGTGTGGGCCCAGATGATCATAAATGGGCGAAAGAATAGAAACATTTGATTCGATAGCCGATAGCCATTATAAATCAAGGACAAGCTGCTGCTATTAAATTATAAATAGTAACTATAAATAAATTGTTCCTTTCCTATTCAGGTACGATTCATATTTAATGAGAGAAGATCTGTTGAATCAATAACATGCGGAAGATATAGTTAACTAATTCTGTTATTGCAGCAAACAATTTCAGTCAAATATATTAGAAAATAAATAAATATACGAATTTTATATATAAATAGTGAGAGAGAGAGAATAGTCATTTTGAAGTTTTAATGCAATATTATTATAAAAAAGGACACTTTCAATGTTTGTGAAAACATTGCTAATTTAGATAAAATTTTGCATTTTTTTTAAGCACGTATATATCTTTCAGTTTCTAAGTTACAGATATTCTATGATGTAAAAACAACACGAACTATTTGTTCCTCTATTACGCGTGCTCTCCCAGGATTTTCCCCCTTTGTATAAACAATCAATGTTTTGAAATTTCTTGTTCCAATCGTGAATGGATTGCCATTTCAAGCACGATTACCATATCGTGTTTTAAAACGCAGCTGTACGGCAGAAATCGAGTTTGCTTTCGATAATTCCAGCACACAAGAAGCCTCTTTGCAAAGGGGAGAACAAATACAGTGTAAACTTTCTTCCCTACTCCATGCTGCTATGCATATTACGTATTTACGTGTCTATTGATTGATTTTCTATAAAATGTTGGAAGTGTTCGTTTTTTTTTTACATTAATTCTGTGTAAGAAAGTATTCGACATATTTTCGTGTTGGAAATTTATTTTGTTAAAGATCGGTGATTTGAATATTTATAAACAAGTTCAAAAAAATTTCAAAAAATGACAGTGCGGTGACCCAAACGAGAAATTTTAAACGTGAAAGCGAGGTGAAAATGGAAATATTAAAATATTAAAAAAAAAAACATTCCAACTTAACAAATATAAGGTACTGAATGAATTATATAGTAATGTGTCAATTCAAAAAATCTACATTCTTCAGTTGCTAGAAGATTCAAAGAAAATTCTTTAAAGTAGTTTAATTTTAAATAAATGATAAGACTTACCATTTAAAATTAATGAATTGGTTTAACTCGCCTTCTTTATTCCTGGACATAAATGCAGATATAATCAAAGGGAGATTTTAATAATACTACAAGTGATAATAATTTTTTAAATTGGAGCATTTTTTGTAAAGGCCTTATTTTTAATATGCTAGATAAAATTGTTCAAGTATACATGTAAGTGAAGTTATTTACATGTTTTTTATTATATTTTATTGTTTTTCAGAGTGAGAATCAAGCCAGTGTGTACAGAATCTTATTACCTTTCTAAAGACAGAAGACAGGATGGCAGTTGGATGTGGGGCCAAATGCGCTAAGGCGGTGCTCATTGTCTTCAATTTCGTTTTCTGGGTGAGTAGTGGATTCTCTTAACGGTGTCATCAGGTTCCTCCCGTCAATTAGTGGCCAAGACCCTTCTTTTCAAAGCTCCAGTCAAGAGAGGTGACTGAAATTGCCGTTATCACCACTAGTCTGGCTTCCGAAATGGGATCCATGCAAATTAAATGTGGCGCCATCTACCAAGAGTAATTAGATTTCTGAGCCCCGAGTTTAAACCAAGAAATTTTTCTTTTAATTTGCAGGCTACATTATTAGAATTAAGCAAAAACTGCCTTTTATATATGATGCCTTTTTATTTTATGGTAAATAAAATGGGAAATGACAAAAAGTAAAAGAGCGGCTTAGGACTGGCTAGCATTTGATGATCCTATTCAGAACTTGTTCAACAAGTAGCCTAAACATTTAGAAAGTCATATGAAAATAACTGTGTATGTTGGTCTAATGCTCTAAATTTCGTCTTAAAATTGCTTTATATTAAAAAATGAAGAAAATACTTATTCTGAGTTTCGATAAAAGGGCATCCCTAAAAGCACTTTTTAAAACCTTGTTCTGCTAGTGTATAATGAAAGGAAACGAAGATCTTATATCAATGCATTTTAGATCAATGCATGTATGCATTCTAAAATCCGTTTCATTATGTGAATCTTCTGCTCGTCTTAAACAGGTAATATAAAGGTTGTGTTGATCTTAAATTAATGATATGTTTTGCTTCGGCCAAACTTTTTTCCTATCAGTATTCTGACAGTGGCCAATCAGAATATGACGAAACAAATGATGCATGGCTAAACAAATGATATATTTAGTAGATCTTTATTATAAAAAAAAATAATATTTAATTTCATTCGGAGAAGAGCTTTAATAACGAAGTCTAAAATAGAAAGGTGAACTAATTAAATATTACGGGATTAGAATGTAAGTTGCAATACTATATTGCAATTTAAAGCCTATATTAAAACTTAGTAGAATGATACAGAAATGAAAGGACAGTATAAGTCTTTAGTAAAATCGTCTTTCATATAATAGCGCTTTTACATATAATGAAATGAGCATTATAAATTACACCGATCACAGGTATAATTATTGAAGAGAAGTGTTTTCTTTCTAATATTTTTCTTTATAATATTAATAAAAAATGCAAAAGTGCCGTTTCATCATATTTAATTTTCCATCCGACATTTATCGGCCTCGGTGGCTCAGCGGTTGCGTGGTCGCCTCTGATGCCCGAGTACGCGGATTCGACCCCGGCCGAGGACGACGAGGATTTTTTTCAGGGGGAAAATCCTGAGATCACGCACTTCCTTCGGAAGGGAAGTAAAGCCGTTGGTCCCGTGTAGTCGTTTGCCGGCTGCACGTTAAAGAACCCTTGCGAGGCAAAATTTGCGGCCCCTATAACGCCGTCCTGAAATGACCATGGCAGTTGAAAAGGACGTTAATACCAAACAAATCAAACCAAACCAAACCATCCGACATTTGGCGGAATATTATCATTGAAAATACACACGCCGTCGAAAGTAATGCAACTCCCTCTCCCCGGTAACACAAGTGAGCCAAGCCAAACTACTATCGCGGAAGCATACGAGGTGAGACTGGATAATTCGGTGAATGACTCGAAAAAATAAACAGGGATACGTATTACAGGATACGTATTGATATCGTTCGTATAAATGTTGCATGGCCGGTTTGAAGTTCCTTCGTCAAAGCCGTTTGAATATCCAGAACGTCGAGAAATCTGTCCTTTCATTGTTGATTTCAAGCGATGTCGATGTTATGATGTGTAATTCTGGTGGTCGACCTTCCACATAGTGGTTCATCTTCGAGGGTTTCTTGTCCTTCACGAAAACGCTTAAACATTTTCGAGTCACAGTGCCTTCACCGTACACTGTCTTTAACATTTCGTGGATTTCCTTTGCAGTTTTACCCAATTTAAAACAGAGTTTCATATTGACTCTCTGCTCCATTATCAATGATAAGCGCACTTCACTCTAAACATTGCCGCATGAACGTACGCCTGTCAACAATGGTGAAGACACGTTTGCATATTTTAGCTAAGATACTGAAGAACGCCTTGCGTATGTCCCCGCGAGTTGGACATTTCCCGTTATCACATTAAGGAGTGATTCACCGAACTTTCCGGTCTCACCTTGTATATAAGAAGCTGCAGATGATCAAAAATGCAAACATTTCTAAAAGTTGTGCGGCAGTTTATCATTACAAAATACTACTTTCCTAGTGCTTGGACTCTCCTTATCCGATTTCGGATGCAAATTTCTGTATTCTGACAGTCCATCGTGACCACTTCGATGCTTCAACAGCGTCAACGGAGAGTATTTCATCAGCTGACCCCGTATGAGAGGGTTCATTAGTGGTTTTCCCAGGGCTGGTTGGTAACATCGTCGTATAGCCACAGAAGGGGGGCATGACATTAGCACAATTTCAAGATGGTTTTCTCGGTGGCGCGACCAACATGCAGAACATCCCAGTCCTCGTCCACAGTGTCCGCGGATAACGAATGCAAGGGAAGATCGGCGCATTGCACGTGCAGCAAGTTGCCACCTCTTCAGACATCCTGAGGGACGTGCACAGTTCTTTGCATAGACCTGTGTCCAACAGCACTATTCTTCGTCGTATCCATGCAGTTGGACTTCTTGCTCGACATCCAAGACGATGTGTACCGCTCACTGCAGAAGCATGCCAGATTAGGTTCCATTGGTGCCAAGCCAGATTGAGAAGCTGAAGGGACCTGTATAGTCCTCAGTGATGGATCCCTTTTCTGTCTTGGTACGGTTGATGGGCGAGTACATGTGAGGCAACATGTGGGTGAAGAGCTTCAAGATACTGGATTCAACGCAATACAGGACCTTTATCTAGTATTATTATATGAGGCACCAGATCCTACAACTCTCGCACTTCTCCTGTGTTCATAGTGGGCAATCTAACCGGTCAACGATATCCAGATGAGGTGATTAGGCCCATCGTCATCCCCTTCATGGCTATGATCCAAGGTAGCATTGATACTGTTCTAGCTTTGAGCGACCACACACAAGCCGTGGGCTGTAGCTGCTCTATAGAGTGAGGATGTCTTACCTTTGCCAACCGGATCACTGGATCTTTCTCCAATTTAGCATGTGTAGAACCATGGAGAGACAGATCCATCCCCTTCCAGAGCCACCAAGAAATGTTACCACCCTACGCCAAAAGGTTAAGTGTATTACAGGAGTTCATCTGCACACTGTTTGGCAATATACCGTATCGGATAAACAAGAGTTGTGACATGGTTGTGGCTACGCTGGGTAATGTCGTTTAGCACCCAGAGTGACATATTGTGAGTATTGTGCAAGAGGAAGCAAAGAAACTCAGTTATTTATGTGACATTTCCTTACTATGCATAGCTTATAATTTGTACGAGTTTTTCTGAGAGCTGCATTACTTTTGACGTTGTGTGTTAATAGAAGACGTTGATGTTAATCTGATTTCTAGATATCTCATCTAATAATTCTAAAGAAGTACTTTTGAAGAGGGATCTGTTTTTTAGTGAAATTTTAAAAAAATTAACTGGAACGGTTATAATAACAGTTTTTATGAAACAGTTTCTTAAAGCGCGTACTTATTGGAAGATATGTTTCTTCAAAAAATTATAAAAATATTAAGGATAAAGAGAAAGAACAGAAATTGTATTTGTGGGCGTGCGTGTTTGGGAGTGCGTATGTGCCCGTTATTAAGAAGCAAGACAAATGTATTGTCCACCAGATGATAATTTGGTCACCGGTGTCGATGTAACGGATTGTTCGGTAGCGATGAAAGCGGTTTCTTGCTGGTCGCCCTCTCCACCCTTGCTCCGAGAAGATCAATGGCGCAGGAAAAGTGTATCCACCCGTCAAGCGGACAATGGATCCGCCCGTCACAAGAAAAGAGAGCGCCAGATGCTCCGGTTGTCTGAAGGTTTTACAAATTGAATACGGAAAGAGCCGTCTTTCTCTGGTTATCTGCTTTTCAAGAAAGAGTTACAAAGATTGCAGGGGCTAAGAAAGATGACAAACACGGGTAAACAAAATGATTTTTTTTTCAACGAAGAAAAAGATCAGCGCAACTCCAGTGGGAATGTTTCCCATCATTTTTTCTTCTTCTTTACGATAATAACAAAAAACTTCAATAAAAAGGAGTCAAAGCATAAATTTATATCTTGTTGCGTTGCACTTAGCACAAAAAGAAGTGAAAACGAAATGATTTATTTTGATCGCTGTTTTGAATAAATCATATTTTGAAGACACAAAGCTAAAGTCTTGATCAACATTAACGATTACTTGAAAAACTGTTTGTAAGCAAAGTTGCTACAGAATTTGAAGTATGGACATTAATGGGAAGTTTTATTTACAAGTATATTGACTCTTTCTACTTTCTTATATCCTTAAAGAAAAATAAGTTGCTTTTTTATCATAGGAGGAAAAAAAAAAAAGGAATTTATTTGCCAAAATTTTTCAACCATTCTTGTGCCTTTCTAGTAGAATGTGCTGTTGCATCGTTCTGGGCGTCACCTTCGGAATAAAAGTGTAACATTACAAAAGGCTTTTAGAACCATATGTGACCACTTTCTTACATTATTCTATTGTCCACGAAATTGACGGAATTGGGCACGTGACTAGCAATAACGATTCTTCAATTCAATGGGCATGGAAGAAAACGACAGTTTTGACTTTCCTTAAATTTTAAGGTTATTTGCTGCGTAGTGGATATTCCGTCTTCCTATCTATTTTTTATTTTGCTTTTTTGCAGCTCAAAGACTTTGCTTTTGCATTATTCATGTTATCCTTGCTTTTGTTGAATATTATGTTACACTTGTGCAGGGACGAATTTACGTATAAGCTAAATAAGCTACAGCTTAGGGCCTCACAATCTTAGTTTAACATGGTAGGGGCTTCATATAGCTTAGGGGCTTATCAAGTCTAAACCCGCCCCTGCACTTGTGCTTTTTTTTAGATGGCTAAGCAGCCGTTTGTTTCCCAGTCATTAAATATTGCTTTTGACAAACAGTTGTCAGCCTTTCTTATAGCGCTTCCTATAATGCACGCAAAAATATCCGCAATCCGCATTTCAAATTAAAATTATGAAAAAGGATTTAAGCGTTTGAATCAGTTATAAAATTACATCTGATTACAGTTGAATCATTACGCATCTAATGAAGAACACAATTTTGTTCCTCTGCCCCCATTCTCGACGAAGTTGAGATTTAACTTGGATATGAGGAAAAAGTGGTAACGTGCTTCCCCCTTTTGTTTTTTAGTAATAAAAAATTTATAAGCTATCCTAAAACCAAGAGTGTAGCTATAAGTTGGCACGAAGTAACATTTTTTGAAATAAATAAAAGGCTTAAAATTTTTGAATATTCGCGTGTTTTTTGTGGTCAGTCCTAAAAGATCAGACGAGATCATGTGTAGGTTTTATGGCCCTCCGGGAGGCATTTTATATGTATGGAAAAATACATAAATTTAATCTCAAGAATAAAAGAGAATAAAATCAATATTCAATAGTCAAAACATTGAAATTAGTAATTAAAAATATCTACTATTATTTAATAATGAAACTTTGACGAGTTTTCTCTGAACTATAATAAACATAATATTATATCTAAAATGAAATGATGAAACCAAAATGCTGATTACGAACAACAACTGAAGGCCGAATTAAAGGAAAGCACTGGGTTTGACAAACAACAAAAATATTGTCAAAAATAGGGTCTAAGGAAAATGAGCTAACGTTTGGCTTCTATATATCAAAAATTAAATATTATCAGTTATATATTACAGCCACACTTCTATAATAATTAAAACAAAAAACAATTGACAATAAAAATTCATATCTATCGTGGATTGATAGCACTGCTTTACTGACAGATGAGTGAACAGGAAGCGATATCTATATCTTAAATTTCACGACTAGTTATTGCTTTATTAGATATTCTACCTATTTCCTACAAGGCATTAATAGTTGATTTATTTAGGGGGGAGGCTAATTTATCAGCAGATGGCCACATTACCACCCTTTCCTCTAACTTTCTTGGCAGGCTTATTTTGTAGTTACGGCTATTTTCTATTACATGCATGAATTTACTTATCATGTAGTAGGACATCGAATGAAGAAACCATTCCGTTATTCTACGTTAGATTTTATGGCTCATTCCTTCAATGGATAGCTAAGTATGCCAGGATTAAGACTATAGACTCTTATTATTTCTCTCTTTATTTTTTTCCTTTCTCTTAAGATCGCCATTTTGAAGACTATATATTTCGTATCCATTTTAAAGAGCGTTCTTTAGTCTGTTTAGTATTAAATTAATTAATATTTACTGTAAATATATTGATTGTTTTAAACCAATTGATTTATTGATTTATGGGAAATCTAGGGTGATCTAAAAATCAGGAAAAAATTTAAAACTCAACAATTCGCACACGAATGCAGATAAAAAGATTCTGTTTGCACAGAGAAGATTGAAATGAACTCGGATTTTTTTTTTTCAGGAAAACAAAATTAATGCTAGAATTGTTCGGTTTTTGACCAACAGATGACGTTGTAAGGTTACAGACATCAGTTTATGCAAATTTTCAGACGGTAAGATGCTGAATTAACTATCGGCATACAAATGTTCAATGCGCCGTCCGTCATTCAGTGTGCTGCTCTTTTTATACCGTCTGAAAGTGTGCATAAATTGATGCCTATCTGTCGGTCAAAACCAAACAATTCCAGCATTAATTTTTTTTCCTGGAAAAAAAATCCGACTTCATTTCAATCGTTTCTGCGCAAACAGAATCTTTTTATCTGCATTCGTGTGCGAATTGTTGGGTTTTAAAGTTTTTCCTGATTTTTGGATCACCATGTACATATGAAGAGCTTAATCCTCTGTGCAATGTCTATCCGGCATTTTTTTCGGGGTGTTTCGGGCATGTAAAAATTCAGGATATGCCTCAAAATGCAGCTAATTATATGCAAATGTGCCTTTTGTTAGTTTTGGAATTTCAAATAATTTTATTAGACTAAAAGTTTAACGGTAAATGTCAAATATCACTTCACCTTTAGCTGAATAGTTAATATGCAAGCATGGAGCAATATTTGACGACATTGTTTAGGCAAATGAGAAACCATGGCAACTCCCAATGGGGTCGTGGATTTGGTTAGAAATGTTTGTTTTTCAGTTTTCCAAAGTGAGCGTATATTTTATTAATCTATTATTAAGTAAGTCTAGCCCTTTATGTTTATTGTTGAAAATCATTTTTTAATTCATTGCTTTTAAAAGGCATTGAACCGTTTCTTGCATTTATTGGTTATATAATGAATAAACAATTAATTACAAATATTTAACACAAGCATTTATAATTTTCTATTTAAATCTTTATTTTTTAATTTTTAAAATTTTCAGCCTTGTAACATTTTATTTTATTTTATAGAAAACATTATAAATTTCAAAACGGTAACTTTTTATAGAAAACTACTAAAATAATTTTACATGGGTTCACCATTATTACATTATTCTTTTTAGTATTTGCTATTCATGAAAAGACATGTCTCGCCTTGAAAATGAGTTTTCAAATTTTTTTTCTGTTGAAATGGGTTTTCATGATTATTCATTGTTGTTTTTTAGTTGTCAGGTTGTGCTTTGCTCGGCTTAGGAATATGGCTGCTCGTCGATCCCCAGAAAAATTACCTCTTTCACTTGCTCCACCTGGAGGGACACGAGCCCATGATGCAGTACTTGGCCTACGGTCTCGTCGGCATCGGGGGCTTCATCCTTCTCGTCGGCATTATCGGCTGCTGCGGCGCCATCCAGGAGAACAAGTGTCTGCTAGTCGTGGTGAGTCTCCTCCATTCACGAGGACCCTTTCTCGTGCCAATTTGGCTATTATCGATGTTCTTGGAGCCATCTTAGTAAACATGTGGGGTCTCAACAACCCTCGACAGACTGACAATTGGCTAGATGACAAGTCAAGATAATAAAAGCTTAACTATCAAGTTTCAAAATATGCTGACTTTTGAACATGTTTTCAAAAAAATAAGAGTAGAAATATGAGCTTTATTCACGTCTGTTCGTCGAAGTGTTGCAATAGTTTCTAAAATGAAACGTCATATTTTAATATATCTTTTTTTTATAAGAGAACTGTATTTTTGAGTTTCTTTATGTCAAAAAAGATATGAATGATCTTTTCATAAGAGATTACTTTATAAAAGAATTACTTTGTGGGAAGGGCCAAAATAACATTTTGATAGCCCTATGTCCTTATCACTCATTTTAAGAATAAGATGCCATTTTAAAAAATAGCCCTATAGGGAGCATAATCTGATATAAGGAATTTACTAAATGGAAATACAATTATCAACACTATGATTCGACTTAAGAATTTATCAAATATCTCATTTTTGACTTAAATGTTTAATTTTAATTATTATAAATCAATAATGTTATAAAATGAAAAAGTGCAGAAAATTTGAAAAATAAATAAATATGTACAGAAACCAATTTAAGTATGTATAAATTTCTGTATATACTTAATAAACACCGGCTATCTGTTTCAGAGTCTCATCAATGAGGACTATGTTCCAATTGGGGTGTGTGTGTCTCTCTCTGCAACATGGAATCGTGGCATTCATACTTGCGAATGCCGAACATAGCTAGTCAATCAGTAAGTTTGAGAAAAGTTATCCATGTGTTCTTGGCACGCTGTCAGTATTTTTCCCATGAATTTTAAAAGTGATCGTGTGTGTGCATTCTAAATCACTTCATGTATCTATACTTCATCTAAAAGTATGCCATCGCTAAACAAACCTTACTCTTCCGAAGTACGGTTTACTTTTGGTATAATCCAATACACATCCAAGAAAAATGACTTATTCCAACAACGATGAGTCTGTATCATTCCCAACGCACTTACTGCTCACAGTAACAGGCTACCAAAGAACAGTGACGCACTGGAGACCATGTCTGTAATCTTATTTCCATTAAAAAAATAGTGGGTTAATGACTGTAGAGACTAAAATATGAAATGAAGTGCTACATTGCGTTCGATCTTATAGATCTGGTAATAAGGTTGCTTGTTCTCATGAGATTCCCTCTATTTTCGTACTAGCGATGAGTGGAAATAAATAATACTTGATTCGATTGACTAAGATGAATTTTCGGTTAGAAAGCAATCTCTTTCATATATCCAATTTAGAATCCTATTTAGCTTGCCCAAAACAGTTTAATATTTCTGTTGCTCAGTCTTGCCATATCTACAATGTCCATATACAAAGCAAAGCTATGTATAATTCATACCATACGAGCATAATCGAGAAAGGGCTGCCACATTGGGTGTAGTGCTTAGAGCCCCTAAAGGTATTAGTCCGGCCCTGGGCATTGTAATTCTGTATCTTTGAATATAATTTGAAGTGTTGGCATCCATGAACATCTAATTCGTTATAAATTTTATCTTTTTTAAATTTATTAAAAGAAAATTTTAAAAATATTTTTTCCTATCTCGCCATAGTATTTCATCACTTTGTTCATTATTCTGGGGGCTGAGTTGTCCGTAGGAATACTGGCAGTACTGTACAGGGGCCAAGTAAGATAAAAAATTCTCATTTGGTAAAATAAACTTATTTAATATTAATTATTTAATAACTTTATCAATCTCTTTCATTAAAGCAGCATTTCAAATCAAATCTTTATTAAAATTGTACAGCATCATTAAGTGTTTTTGTATAATTTAATATTTTCTTTCTAGATTCTGGAGGAATTGGAGTCGGGGTTGACCAAAAAATTCCAAACGCAATATGGGACTGCAGAAAACAAAGCTTTCACTGATGCGATGGACTTCACCCAATTCAAAGTACCAAAGATTTCCGATTATAATGCTTTATTTCTTTGATAATTCCATAACGAACTATGGAGCGTTAACAAAATGAATGTTTTCTGCGATCAGATTATAATTTTAAAATACAATAATGAAATTAAATTAGTGTTTTATTTTATGTTTGTGCTTATGAAAAATAAGTTATTATCATAGGAGCTTATAAAGCACTTGTAAATTTAAGTTTATGAAATTGAAATTCATTTAAAATTATATATGTATATATACAGAATGCAAGGTAATGTAATTATTGATTTTTGTTTTCTTCATTGTAAGTTATTATTGAAGAAGACTGAGTTTTTGTCATTAGCAAGGACTACTGAGCTCAGCCTCTCTCAACTTGAGAGCTTTTTAAACAAATACGTGTTTGAATTTCTGTGTACATGTATTTAGTTTTGCAATTAAGGCTAAAATCATTTTTAATAAGTTGATAATCATTAATATACGAAGGGCGATCAGAAAAAAAATGGATGCACGTTTGAGTAGGAGAAAGGAGAGCGTACCTGAAAGAAGTGTTTCTGCGATGTACCAATGAAGGTGAAGCAAAATTTCTAGATTTAATCACCGTTACGATTCAGACATTTGGCGACCGCACAACCAGCTTGTCCATCCTGGACCAGAAGAATTCATGTTTTGGCTGATTATAGCCACTTTGTTGCAGCTGTTTTCACGTCGCATGAAGGGAGTATCGAGCATCGGGCAGGTCCAAATGTGGACTAATAATCACTTGACTTCCACTGGCTTCGCGATATCGTTAATCTCTGCTGGATTAAAACAAACGGAACCATTTTGCACATCTTAGGTGGCCATAAACTTCGACGAACCGCCGATTAAATGTCGTCTGCGGGCATATTCCTGGCTCATAAAAAACTGGTCGTCATTCGAACTGTGACCTGAGACCACGTTTCCAAACGAGTAACCTCGCTCGCCACCCAGGTAATCATCCTCGCGCCATCCATTGAATGAGAGTGCACAAGTAACCATTTATCTAATCGTCCTTCGTGATGTATTTAAGATCACAAATTTATAAAAACAAACATGCGCTATAGCAATAGATAACTTTTGTATGTGGTTTAGAAAGAATAATTTTGCATGTTTTCTTTATCATTTCTATAGTTCAACTGCTGTGGTATTATGGGACCGGAGGATTTCAACAATAGCGAATGGAAAGGCATAAGCGAGAACGCCAACAAGAACGTGAGCCAAACCTGTTGCTTGCTCACTGCCAGCGAATGGGATGCCTGGTTGAAGCCTGAACCTGTCAACGAGGATTATTGTCAGAGCGATACGCCCAAAAACGGCACCAAATTTCGCCACCAGCAGGTAAATCGGTGACGTTTCTGTTGTTTCGGCGGTTTTCGCGACAAATATAAGAACAAGAAATAAAATTTCAGGAATGTTTTGAAACCTGAGAACGAAACAGTTCGTAATTGAGAGTTGTTATTATGTACCCATAAAAATAAACAGAAAGCTGTGAATACAATACCAAGAAAGGAGAAGACACAAAACCTTTTGTCTATAAAACATGTGTGGACAAGAGGTTTTGTGTCTTCTTATTATTGTGTACTCATTTTAAGTAGAGATGGTTGTAATGAAGATATTAATAATTTGGTATCGTCTAATTTAACTTATAGTTTGTTAGAAGTTCCTAACTTTATAATATAGTTTCCCTTCAATTCTAGATAATCCCTAACAGAAGAGCTATCTGGTGGTCTGTTCAAATTTCTTACATGTTATCAAATCTTAAAAAGAAAGTTGGTGTGGCAGGAAAATGGTTCATAGAAACGAGTGAAATGAAGTCGGATTTTTTTCCAGGAAAAATAATTAATGCTAGAATTGTTTGGTTTTTGACCAACGGATGGCGTTGTCAGGTTACAGAAATCAGTTTATGCACATTTTCAGATGGTATAAAAAGAGCAGCACTCGCTGCAAACGCTATTTCGGAAGCAGATTGTGATTGTTCCGTCTCAGCGATAGGCTACAGGGAATGCAAGAATAACTTAAAAATTATTTGACACACTCAACAAAGCTGTACTTGTGCATCATTGGTAGCATGAACAATCTCCAGTTAATGCAATTATAATCCAGACTGTTTTAAAATCTTTTCCATCAGATGCATCACTCTATACACTCGTTGGTAATTTATTTGTACTGAAATTACTGATTTTGTTTTCTAATGCCTTACCATTATTGTGCACGTTGGTGTAGAATCGACATGGCGTTGTGTAGTGAGCGACGCGTCTACTTCGAAGTCATGAAATAAAAATTCAAAGAATTTTATTCTTCTTCTGTTAATTATTTATCACCATTTAAAAATTAAGTAAAATATGGGAGGTTTGACGTCATGCTTTAAAGGTTCAGCTGTACTTACTTTATCATATCACAGGTTCAGACATTTATTCTGTGATGTCTAATTAACGTATCGTAATGTGTGACATGCGCTTCGAAAGGTTAACTTTTACAGTTTAGTTTCCACGCAGTGTTTTCACTGCAGCCATTGCTGATATTGACCGCGACATGCTATGAAAGGTTTGCCAGGAGATAGATCTTTCAGCTTGATGTGATGTGCTTGAAGTAAACTTTGAACGTTTACCTTTCGTAGCACATGTCTCACAATACCATAAATTCATTAGATTTAGTAAACTGAAATCGGGTGCATCATTTTGACTTGCCCCATATTATACAAAAGTAACCATAAGATAATACGACATAACCATAAATCGTGAAAAGTGACTGCACTATATTCTTTTTATCTTATTTCATAAACCTGAATTTCATAAACTCGTATATTCCCTACAACCCTGTAAGTCACAAGAGTAAGCATCTTGGTTTAACCAACTGAACAATTCATTCACGATTTTAGTGTATTAGAACCAATCACCAAAATATTATTCATCTTATTGAGTTTATTTCAATTACATTTGTGTTATTTATTGTAAAAACTAGTTGTTTGAATAATTTGTTTTTATTTATGTTTTCAGGGCTGCCGTAATGCCATTCAGCAGTGGGTAAACGATGAGAGCACTATTCTGACAGCTGTTGGCATAGGAGTCTCGGGATTAGAGGTATTATAACATTATCCCTATGTTTGATCAACAATAAAAGGGTTAGGGAAAGACTTGATTTCTATTCGGCTGCAAAAATTTTTTAATAAATTAACAGACCATAATCCTGTCTTTGTTGCTAAACATACACCGTAGTTTTTCAACCATTTTTATAAAAAATAGAGAATTTTATGGATTTCCTTAAATTTTTATACTTTCGGTATTTTGCATGCTTTTTTCAATTGAAATCAAAAATTTCCTTTGCACAATGTAAAAATACAGTATTTTCTGATTGTTCAATGAGATCCAGTAATATTTTACGGAAATGAATTCTGAAAAAGACCTTATTTTGATGCTTTTTTTAACGTACCTTCCCGAGTCCCAATGAATATTAACCACGTAAGCAGGGCCTTGAATTTACATACTCAATTAATCCTTGGTTAGGATTAGTGCTCAACAAAACACGATTGAAAATTTAGTTTCTTTTGTATGGTTGATATTCTGCCAGAGTATTTTATTTTATTTTTTATTTTTTGATATTGCAGCGTCTCTTCAATTTCTTTAGGCGATAACTAGGCCACGCGAAAGCGCCAAAGCATTTTATCTAAAGAAGACAGATTATTAAGAAAGTGCTGCTAAATTTTATAAGGGCTGTGAAATACGTCATAGTATTAATATATAGGATTTTCTTTAGCCAGTTATAAAGAATTCAGGTTCATGTTCTTATTTCCAGTGAAGAGGATTTTATTTTTCTGTTAAACAACATAAATTTACTTTACTCTTGGATGAGTTTCGACTATATACAGGGTGTTTATGAATTCCACTTGGAGAGGTGGTAGGGAAGGTCAAAACCAACAACTATTCCGAATACCATTTTTCCCACAAAAACTTTGTAAACGATTTAAAAAGATGTAAAGATCCCGACCAACCCCTTGTGAATGCTGCACTGCATGGCACCCGCAGAGATGCATGCAAAGCAGGAAATTAGCAACGAAAGCACTAATTGGTGAATCGTGACATGCAGCTCCGGAAAGTTTATTTGTTCAAATGCAGAAACTGTTATTACAATTACAGCAACTGTTCGAAGTGGCGACCCTGGGCTGTGATGCAGGACGTTCATCTCCGTTGGATATTCTGTCGCACTCTCTCAAACACTTCTGGTCTTTGCTGAACATCTCTGCAGACGTCAAAGATTCTTTCTCTTAGCTCGTCAACACTGGCTACTGGAGTAACATAAACCAGGCTTTTCAAATGACCCCATAAGAAAAAGTCCAGCGGCGTTAAATCCGGTGATCTTGGTGGCCAATTAAAGGGTCCACCTCTACCTATCCAACGTTGAGGGAATGTTTGAATCGAGAAACTCACGCACGGTCCGGGTAAAATGTGCTGGTGCTCTATCGCGCTGCAACCACATCTGCCGTCTGACTTCCAAAGACATCTTCCACCAGTCCAGGCAGGATATCTTGAAGAAACGTGAGGTAATGCTCTCCTATTCAGGTTTAGGGATAGTACATGTGGTCCGATAAACTGGTCACGTAGAATTCCAGCCCAAATGTTGACATGAAAGCGTTCCTGATGGCTGGAGAAGTGTGTGGCATGAGGATTATGTTCGTCCCAACTATGGCTGTTGTGGCAATTGAACATGCCCTCCTTGGTGAATCGTGCTTCTTCCGAAAATAACACAAGTGTGCCGAATGCAGGATTGTTAGTAACACTCTGAAGATACCATTCAGAAAATTCCACGCGTGGTACATAGTCTCCACGTAGCAAAGCCTAAAGTTTCTGTTTGTGACAAAGATGTTGTCGGTGCTCATGTAAAAAGTTCCTTACAGTCGTGTGATTGATGCCCATATCATGTGCAACTGCACGGGTGCTTGTGGATGGGTTATCTGCAAATTTTTGCAGCACCGTCCTCTTCGACATGTCGTGTTCGCACAGTCCTTGGAGAACCAGCGTCATGCCTGCTGGATAGAAATTGTCCCGTTTCCCGTAAGCGCTGGTCAATCCCCACAAATGTTGCACGACAAGGATGTCGTCTACTAAGGAACCTCTCGCGGTAGAGCCTTGCAGCCTCTCGTGCATTGCCATGAGCCTAGCCGTACAGCAGATGCATGTCTGCCATCTCTCCATACGTGAACCCATTCATGTTGAGATCTTTGCATGTCTGGTGCTTGTACGTACTTTGCCTGGTCACCCTCGATGAGGAATGTGATCACCCGTGCGTTCACAGGGGTTGGTCGGGATCTTTATACCTTTTTAACTCGTTTACAACGATTTTGTGGGGAAAATGGTTTTCGGAATAGTCGTTAGTTTTGACCATCCATACCACCTCTCCAAGTCTGGCAATGGAATTCATAAACACCCTGTAGATATTTTCTGGATAGCTGTTGTGTTAGCTGCTGTGTTTTAGCTGTTGCTGAGGTGCGGTTCACCGTTTAGTATGGTTTGTAACCAGCATTTTGATGTGGTGAAAGAGTTTTTTATTTCTTTTATTTACTATTATCCACATACTTATTTTTCCTTTTTTTGTCATATTAGTACACATTCTGTTTACTTTTGTGCCTTAATTCCGGGAAATTTTTCATTCATGAAATATTATGTTTATTTTATTTCAGAAAAAAAATCAACTAAGTTTTATTTTTAGATAATAAATATTATTAAAAACTAATGTTTCGACTATTGAATGTTGAATTTATCACTATTTTTCCATATATTTAAAATGCCTCAATGCCTCCCCCCCCCTCCCCCCACTGAGGAGCCATAATACCTACACATGACACCGTCTGATCTATTTGCACTGACCACAAAAAACACATGGTAATTAAAAAATTTGAACATTTAATTTTTTTCAAAAAATGGTATTTCATGCCAACAAAATACCACACGCTTTGCGCTATAGTTTTAGGATAGTTAATAACTTTATTACTAAAAAACAAATTGGGGGGGGGGGAGGGCACATTGCTCTCTTTTCTCTAATATGGGATTGTAAGCATAAAATTAAAAATAGATGGAAGGTATGTATAAAAATTTCTCTCTAAAATGGAATAAACATACTAAAGGTGTATAAAACAATTTACAAAAAAATAAAATTTAAACGTTTATTTCGGTAATACAGTTTTTTTATATATATTGTTAGGCATGTCTAGTATCGTTATATGCTTATAACGTAATGCATTGATTCAATTCATCTTAAATGTAAAGAAATGTTTGTGGAATTGTAAACGGCAAAAAATAGTATGCTTATGCCCCCTGTGAGGATCGAACTCACAACCCCTGGTCTACAAGACCAGTGCTCTGCCGCGGAGCTAAGGGGGCAACTGTTTCACTAGTTCTCGAAGGACTAATTTATGGACTTTATTTTATTTCCAGGTCTAGTTCATAAGATATATGAATTCAGTTTCTTTATTTAGACACTCAATCTAAGATATTTCACGCAGCCTTAGAAACTTGAAATTTGGCATAATGGTAGTGTTTAGGATACAATGAAAAGAAAAATTTTAAAAATCCGGAGAATCCCCCTGCACCAGCAATTTCTGAAAGTCATTTTATTTGCGACTAGTTAAAATAGGAAAAAATAATCCCCTTTTTTCACTAAACCCTGCATATATATCCATGTAATATGAAAGTAAATAAAATCTTGTAAAGAGATTCCAAGGAGGAGCTTTAGCAGTGAAGGAGAAATACATTTATACATTTATTAAAAAAATTAATCCCCCTCCCCCGAGTAGGGTAAGGCAAGTAGCAGATCCTGAAGTCATCTATTTTTACCCCTTTATTTACACTTTTTACCTCTCCTCAGTTTTTTAATCAAAAATTAATTTTCTCAAACGTAATATGTAGAAAATGTAAAAAAGCTCGTATTTCCTTTCCTTTTTCATCATTTCCGAACTATGATATATCACAAGCCATATGTTGGCATAGTTCTAAAGACCACGTGACTACTACCCCCGCAAATCCGATCCCAATGGAATACCTGGGCCTAAACTTCATAGTGATGTAGATCTTGCCTAGAGGAATCTGGATACCGAATTTCACGCCTTTACGTACCTAAATAGCACAGAGATATGTTGTCCTCTCTGAATCCTATCCCCGTAATTCCGACCCCAGTGTACCAATCAAAACCAAACTAAATAGTGCAGATGGACATGCCCATAGAAAGCTACATTCCGAATTTCAACCTTCTACCTCAAAAAATGTAGAAATTGTGAAGGGATACACAGTTAAGACATTATAAAACCAATAAGTAGCTCCATTCTTTCGCTACCGAATAATATAGATTATGAGCACTTGAGCAATCGTGCGTCGACAAAGCGATTTCACGTGCCCGCGCCGATGTCAGTAATGCTTAAAAGATGAACAGGAAGTAACAATGTATTCCTTCTTGGCAAATCGATTGTTATATGACATGCCGTTATCTTAGTATTCTTTACACTCACTGTTTTAGCACGTGAATTCGACTTGAAGGGGTCCACGAAAAATTCTGAAAAGTTGATACGGCCGAGCTAAGACTTTGATGGTCATATTTCTGAAAACAGAATTTGAAAAAATTAATCCGTTTTCAAGTTATCGTGCAAACGGCGGACGGACGGACAGATAAACGTACAGACCAAGGGCGCATTCTTATAAGTAGCGTTTATGCTAAAGCTCCTAATAAGTAAAAATTTCCCCTCCGAAATTTTATACGCTAGAATTTCTGCATATATATTATTAAATATGCAAGTTAAAAAAAAGACAGCCTTTGATCAATAGGAACATTTGGATTACACCATATAACAAAAATTTACTTTTTTCTTTGTTCCTGGGATAAACTGTTATTTCTGTATTTATTAGGAGCTTTAGCATAAAAGCTACTTATAAGAATGCGCCCTTGGTCTGTACGTTTATTCGTCCGTCCGTCCGTCGTTTGCACGATAACTTGAAAACGGATTAACTTTTTCAAATTCTGTTTTCAGAAATATGACTATCAAAGTCTTAGCTCGGCCGTATCAACTTTTCAGAATTTTTCGTGGACCCCTTCAAGTCGAATTCACGTGCTAAAACAGTGATTGTAAAGAATACCAAAAACTTGGGGAGAGGTAAAAAGTGTAGATAAAGGGGTAAAAATAGATGACTTCAGGATCTGCTACTTG